>JARJDU010001494.1:0-10561 GCA_030264695.1 Lissagria laeviuscula
ATTCGACCCTTTATAAAAATATGACAGGAATGTTTAAAGGATTATCACAAGTGATATATTTATATTCACGGAGATAATATTATCTTCTATGTGATATATGCAATGGCCCGTCAATATAATCCTGAAGAAATGTCAGTGAACAAAAAATGACAAAATCGGAGTGCTGGATGAACCGTGAAGTTTGATTTCATGCTTCGTAAATTTTTTCCTACGACATTTTATTTTTTTGCCAGCAGCATACAGATAGCACTTAAATCAATTTTTTGAATTTGATTTAATTTCTCTCCATCAATAAATTACCTTTAACTATATTTAATAATAATATTTAATATTTTACATACAATTGCTAAATTTAATTCTAAATTTTAATATTTTTCGAGTGTTGCTCAACTTTTTTCTTTCAGTTGCTGTTGGCCTCATAAATATTCATCGTTGCGTTGTAAGGGCTTCAATCCGTTGCGCATTATTTTAATATTAAGCCTTCTGCAGCCTGAGCGCATTAAACAAGTACAAAGTCTGCTACTAAATGGAATTCAACTGGAAATGTAACACTAAGTTGAGTGCAACTAATGCACGCATTGTGCTCGGATGCTAATTTCGGCGCTTTGCTTTGCTTTCGTGACACGCATCGTAAAAATACTTCTTCAAACTTATTCCTTTTTTTTGCTTTTTGTTTCTTGCTATGATTTTGTCTCTCGTTTTGCTTTCTTTTCTTAGATATGCTAAGTAGTTTTTAACTTTTTATTTTATTTTAAATAACTATAGTATTTTACGCATTGAGTTGTGTTAAGGTTGTCTTAACGAGTGCGAGTGAGAGTTACAGAACAAGCACAAACAAAACATTATCGCTCGAGATTCGTACAATATTTTATGCACGGGCAAAACACCTCATTACTTATTAGTACAGCAGCCCAAGTACAGCAGCAAGCCGCGCGACGGAGCTGGTTTGACAACGAATTCTGCAAAAAACGAGCAGCTGTTACGGACATTAACGGTTAGGTTTACTTGGATTGCGATAATGCGCTTGAATTGTAAGAGTGCTGACGGACAACGAGCATGAACTACTATAATAGCAACAGTAGCATTATGAGGGGCTTAATGCAACCACTTTTTTTATGCTTTAGACCTGTTATTCTGAAATAACAAGATGCCCATGCATAAAGTTATTAATATTTCTTATATAAATAATTGTAAAGTAAATTTATTTAAAAATATTGTAAATGTATCAAGAGAATTGGTGAATAGCAAGTAGTGTAATAAAAGTTATCATGTAATCTGTTCTTACTGTCGTAATAACTATAATTTCAGAATTAACTTCAACAAACATGAAATTAAATCTATATCCTGTCAAGTTTATTACCTCGTTCATTATACATTCTCCAAGTTGATTATATCGTATCGATCCGATAACTGTATGAAGCACGCGGAACAACTTTTTCGACATTCGCAATCTGTTTGTTATTCCTTTTTGTTTCTAATTCTTATTTCGATATTTGTTTCTGTTTATTCTATCGACTGATGCCGAAGTGATTGACATGTTGAAAAGTTCTATTGAATTCAGCGGCGAATTCAATCAGACATTGAAAACAAGACTCATTTTATTTCGATTGGTGATTAACAGCAGAAGGTCACGGACGTACCGCTCCCAATAACAAATCGCCAAATCGTCAACAAAGGAGTAACAAAAAAATGGTGAAACACACTCAAATTCGGTCGCTCTCCTCACAAATTTGAAGATTTGTAATGTCGAGTGACTCATTCGCCACATGGATCTATTGTGTTTCTTGCGTTTTTTTGGAAGAGATTATGTGGTGACACAAGCCATAATAAATAATGAGATTTCAATCAGTTTAAAGGTTTCACTATGAGTAATCGCATATATACGAAATAAATAATCGTTTGCGAATAGAATTTTTAGAATTTGTAAGGAATTTAGATTGGGTTAGTTGCAGAATTTTGCATTTTTTTTAAAGTTAATTTTGTGCTTGATGAATGAACATTGGTGCAAATGTGTAAATACCTGCAAATCAACAAACTCATGTTCGAGCGATCTGCCAACTGAGTGATTGTGAATATATAATTTGCTGCTATTAGAATATCAAAGCATTTCGATACCAATTTGCTTCACAAATCGATGGAAAAATTGAGTATGCTGTTGAACATCCGTTTGTCGTTTTACTAGATTCATATTGCATGACATATCCGTTGGCATTTGCAAAAAAGTTTACTTTATGCGCATAAACACAGCTTCTATGCGAACTGTAGCAATTCCCTGGGAACTAAAACATGATATCGACATTTACTTTACAATTTCAGATTTTATTTTTTCCAATTTTTTAATCTAGGTAATAAGCAATAACTTCTAAATTATTTATCGTACAGAATTCTAACACAAATTTGTGCAAAGTCCATTCAATTCACTAGTTAGATTCAAACTTCATTCAATTCTCTAACAATAATCCCAGCAACATCTACAGAATTAATTATTCTGCTTTATACTATTAACCACAAGTATAAATAATTATAAATATCAATCCGATAAACAATTTCAATTAGAAAAACACCAACAGATAATGTCATAGAAATTGCCCATAAAGCAAACACGCCTTTCAAGTGCAAAAAAGAAAGTATACTGGGTTCCCTTGCAGGTGTGCTCTTATCTAATTGTGCCAATATGTCAACCATTGTAAAATGCGGATCTTTTATGATAGTCATCATCCCCCATTTATAAAGAAGTCCGGCATCCATTGCCCGCATCACCAAAACGCTGAATTTCGGAATGAGAAACTTAGAATCATGGATGCCGATGTTTCTAAATGATGGGGAAAGCTTTGAATCTAGGAATTCGTACTCGGAATCCTTGTTGTATTTTATTTCGCACAATTGTGTGAGTTCCGGGTACTGTACGAAAAACACTTTTCGATTGTGCTTACTGTACAGTTGCCGGTTACCGTTTACCATCACGATGTTTGCTATCAACTTCTTAGTCAATTCCTTGCAATTTAATTATCAAAATAAGTAATTAATAATATAGGAAGGCAATGAGAGCAAAAGCTTACTGTTTCCGGTATAAATCCATCGTTGATATCATATTCATCAAAAATTGGTAATCCCGAGTCGATTATATCTTCTAATGATTCGAACTTTCCTTGATATTGTGGAGAGATCATGTTGGTGACGATGGCAGAGCTGAACATTGCAGCGAAGAGAACGGAGAGAGTATAGAGTAATATATGAACCAATTTGGGCATTGTTCCCATGGGCTCTGACTGTGCGGGGACTGCCTGTGCCAATGGTAGACCAAACACTATTAGGAAATTTGGTGCTGGTTGATGTTTGCTCAAAATATGATAAAAGAATGCACCAAATACATAGGAGAGTAGAATGAGCAACCATAGCTCAAACTGAAAGACTTTAACGTATGAGATCCAATCATGAATTATCCTATGAACAAAGATAAAAAAGCAACAAAAAAAATCATCACATTTTTAAATTTGTGTTAATTTACCTTGGCTTAGGTACAAGAAATGCAAGTTTTATCATGGTATAAGGATAAGAACCCACACTATAGCGTATATTACCTAAAAATAAAAACTCTTCTTAATAAAATTATTTGAAATATATGTCATTTAAAAGTTATAATTACCTGTTGTTACAAAATTACTGCTGGACGAAATCCCAAAATTATTCATTTTGGCGAAATGTCGTGTAAATCCATCAACTAAAATTTTAGTCTTCTCTAGAAAACTGTCAAGGCTGGTTTGTTTGCCTTCCAGTCGCCATTTTTGGCTGTTATCTCGGACACGGGAAGTGGAATAAGAAGAAACAACGACAAAACATTATTTTTTCTACCTGTTTTAAAAGAAAACAGCGACCTGATGGCTCATAAACCAAAAAATATTAGAAAACAAGAAGAAGGTAACTAAAACTATATTTGCAGTTTTCAATTTGGGTCCTTTTATAAACAAATAATCTTGTCATTAACTTTATTTGAAAATTTGAATGGGTAGCTATATAAAAGGCTCATTTACTCGACGAACTGTTTGTTCGGGAGATCCGGGTTTAAATGTCACGACGCTAACATGGAGTTTTCGATACCAGTTTGAAAGTAAATAAGCCTTTTAAGTAGTTGTTGGTGTTTTTATGCTAATTAGCAAATAATTAGTAGCAGTTTAACATTAAAAACACAAAAAAATACCAAAATTCTGTCTTAATTTGGGCTCTTTGCAGAGAGAAGACTAGAAGAGTGCTAACTTTAAGAAATCTATTGTTGACTCTGATATGATATTATTCTTTTTTATTAACTTACCAACATCCCAACCTCCTCTAGCAGGAAACAACGTAAAATTTTTGCTTTGATTGAATTTATCTGCAAAAAACTCAGGTCCAGAAACTGTAAAACTGTGTGTCTCGACATCCCAATCACTGATATGGTCTGCATGTTCGAGCACACTCCCTTGACTCATATGCAATTTGTGATGTAAATCAGCATCTAGCATATTGACTTCATACAATTGAAACCGTTTCGTATCTGTTTTAATGAACAAGGTTTGGAATAGCATGTTGTAATAAACGTTCCAATAATTCCAGCCAGTTTTACGGCCAGATAACTTTTCGTAAATCTTTGCAAAAGGATTATAATATGTCGATAGGAATTTATCAATCACTAAAATTATTCTGAAATCGACGGAATAGTCAAATGTGTCTTGCAATGATTGGGAGCCAATGAATTTTTCAGTTGGGTCGAAAAGGATGTAGTATTGACATTTTAGATTCAAGGGAGTTTTCCGCGTCTCGAAGGATATGTTTTGAAGATGGTAATTTTGCATTTGCATTATGTATGTAGGGATCTCTAGTTGAATAGCTTGATTTGGATCATGGACCATCTGAATCACGCAGTTCGTGTGTACAAAATATTTCCGTACTAAAAAGTTGATTAAAACAGTAAGAGAGAGGTGGGTTGAGTGAGAGCTTAAAGAATTGAACACTAATTCGTTCATGTTTGGTCAAAGAATGATTTCGTTTCCATAATCAATGAAATACACATTCTATGCTTTACTAAATAATAAACTAATAATATATAATAATAGAAAAACTTGATTACAACAATCAATTTAGTCGAAATTACAATTTCTCAACGTCAGAGCATTATGTCACAATTGATTTATGTGACACATTTGATTTACAATTTACTCATTTACATCTAAGAAGTAGTTGCTATATTATTTACGATATTTACTAAAGTAATTATAGACCACGGCAGCAATCATTTTAATTGCTATTTCAATAAAGCTACCAACATAGAAATTGCAACAAGTGAACAACATCGCTCTGAGAAAAAAAGGCTGCGACTATCAAAGATGAACAACTTCCATTCGATGTTATTGACCGTCCTCTTCCAGACGTTGTGGTTACTGCCATCCGTCATTTTATTAGAAGGTAAATTACAGAAATAATTAGCAAATCTTTAACTCAATCGTTGGGCGGGTGCATTAATGAATAATTCATCATGCCATGAACGCGCGGCGTGCCGAGCTCAAGACGCCTGAAGCAAACAAACTCACTTTGTAACAAGTACAAATCAAACTATTGCTAAACAATGTTTATAGTTTAGTTCAATTTAGTTAATTGCACTTAAGTTTACAAGAATGCTCGAAAGCATAAAATACGAAAAACTAACCTGTTACTACTTTTTGATTTCGCTCTGTACATTTATGCAAAGCCACCAACCATTCCACACGTTTTTTAAACAGTCCTTGAATAATTTAACGAATGACATCACTTTCAATCGATCCAATTGCATCGCAATGCAATGATTAGTTGCACACTTGCTTTGCCAATTAGAAGCATTCAACAATAATCATGCTGCTCCTTATTTAATTCCGTCTCGTTTCAATTGATTCAAGGCAGATATACCCGAGACGTGAGTAACTTTGAGCTGCTTGTACCAAGGAAGTTAACAACGGAAGGCAACTTTTTGTCCTTCTCGTTGGACCATTTCTATGCGCACGAGCCTAATGCCCCTCGCAGAAGAAAAAGAAGTTTGGAGGAGGACGAGAAGCCGACGGTGTGTTATGGGGTAACGGTGGATGGGAAAGAACATCGGATGGATTTATGGCCGAATCATCAGCTCCTGTCGCCCGCTGCCGTCGTAGAAGATCGCAATAGAGATGTTAGGAGGAGCACGGTTCGCCGATTGCGACGCGATTTGTGTCACTTTGTCGGTCGGATTCGTGGAATCGACGATTCTAAAGTTGCAATTTCGACCTGCGATGGATTGGTTTGTATAGTCAACTCAACTCTATTCTATTTCCTTCCTTCCTTTACTTTTTTTTTTGAAATTGAAGATTACTTTGGAATTGAAAGATTCGCGAAAGTATGAATTTTAATTAGACTAACATTATATTTTCCTTGGAGATTGTTTGTTCTTGTGGTGTTAACAGGCTGGTTATATCAACATGAACGGTGCACGGTATTTCATAGAACCTTTGAATGAGCACGAGCCCAATAAACGCGGTCAACATTTGCACATGATCTACGGCGAGCGTCTACCGTCGCATTTTGTAGGTCCGCGATGTGGAACGAAGGAAGATTGGACGGAAGCATGGAAGAAGCGACTGCGACAGCGCGAAATACACAGCGAAGATGAGCAGAATCAGGAAAAGGAAGAGAAACGCGGTCTGGAGAGTGTGCATCGCTATCTGGAGTCGCTGATTGTCGTCGACAAAAAGTTCATTAACCATCATAAGAACTCCGACTCGGAAACCTACATCCTTACTATTATGAATATGGTAAATATGCGTGGGTTGCGTGTCGCTCTGCTCATATTTTTCTCTTTTGCTTATTGCACTCACGCTCCTTCGATTTAGTGGTGGTGCTAATTGCACGTTTTATGATTTATTGCGTTTTGCATAAGTGACAACGACGAATGCCTTCAAAAGCCAAGCGTTCGTCGGAAACGTAACGATTTGTTTAGTTTTTATTTAAAAAAAATGCAAGACGTACTTTTTAAAAGGTAATTAGTTTTTACGTCTTCATTGTAATTTGCTTTATGAATGCAATCCTTCTCGACAAAGTTCCGCAAATGGGGGAAATTGAATTAGAGCTGAAAACAGATGGATGGGAGAATGCGAATACGAGAAAAACGCGAAATGCGAAAATGAAAATTGCGGTCGAATAAGAGTAATACGTAATTGTAGGTTTCAGATTACTATCATGACGCTAGCGCTGGCAACCAAATGGATGTCGTTGTCGTTCGTATAATGTACTTGGAAAAAGAGGAGGAGGAAATCGATCTTACAATTAACCAAGATTCCGATAAAACTTTAGAGAGCTTCTGCAAATGGCAGCAGACTGTGAATCCAAAGGATGTCAAGAATCCCAATCATCATGATATCGCTGTTCTATTAACTCGGTAAATATACACAACCAGTTTTATAGAAATATATGGTAAGAGAATTTTTCGCATTTGCTGTTTTTACCGATTCCTTTCATATTTTCAAAAGCTAGAAATGAATTAAATAATGAGGCAAATTGTAAACTTTTTCTAATTAAAACTTCCAGGATATTTGCATTTACATTGCTTCGAGAGAGAAATATTTCATAAAAATCATCTTCAATTAGGTAGTAATTGGCTTTAAATTGAAAGAGGAAACAACACTATCTTCACTTCACAATACAAAACCTCTTTTGCAAAATAAAACGATAATTAAAACATGTACAAAGAAACAAACACAAAAATCACAAGAGAAAATAGCATAGCACATCTAACACATGAATAAAATAAATCTCCAAAGTTTTATATTCTTTGGCATTTGTTTCGGACGTATATATTCAAATAGGTGATTGCGAATCGCACGGGACGTACGAGTTTTTCCATTTGTTTTCGTTCCGAATTTCACATTTCATCCAAGTTTTGCGCTTGCAATATTCCCGCTTCGTTCGTTTATTCTTTCATTCTCCTCTTGGAACTGACCCGAGTAGTTTTTCATACTTTCAAAACATCCAAGGATAACAAGCCACATGCAATTATACAAGCTTAGCATTAGTTATCATGAGCTGTTTGCAAGTTGCAAGGATTGTTGCTTCTTACGAAAATTTATTATGATAAGCTTATACTGCAAGTTAATAGCAGGGACGCCACGCCGGAAACTTCGTGTATCGATTACGTAAACCAGTAATAGAGTTAACTATTGTAATGACACTTACCTAAAACGACGTGTACGTGCTTCCCTTACCCAACCACAAACAGATAAGAAGCTTATTAATATCATAAGTGCTTTACGCTAACCTAGAAGTATATTAAGTACCACGTTACGATAAAAAGTAACCTGTTACTAAAATTAAGTAATTGATATTTATTTGTATCATGATCTGTTGATAGATCATAAAGATACACGGAGCAATCAATCTAAATTAATCTTTTAATCAGTGCATACATAAGCCAAGTATTATAGAAAGTGACCGACTACTGACCCAATTTCAGGTATGATCTATGCGCTGATAACGGAGCTAGTTGTGGGTTAATGGGATTGGCGTACGTGGCGGCTGCATGCACTCCAGATAAACCCTGCGCGATTAACGAAGACGCCGGTTTGATCCTTGGCATTGTGGTGGCCCATGAAATCGGACACGTGTAAGTAAATAATTCTTAGCGATGTTCTCGTTCATAATAAATAATGCATGATGCGCTTTTAGGATGGGCTGCTCGCACGACACCGAAGAGATTTCCGGTTGTAAGGCACAAGCAGAGGACGAGTCCTTTTACGTGATGTCGCCGTATGTCCATCTGCACACGAACGTCTGGTCCACATGCAGCAAGACTTTTATCACCGCGTTCTTTGAGTAAGTTGCCTACCTGATATCAGTGATAGTGTTGAGAACTTTGTAGAGAACTCGCACGTCGCCGATGCCCGAAACTGGATGATGGCTGGGACGTGAGCTTGTTTAGAAATTAAATATTTAGTCTTGCTGGGTGGTTGGCAAATATTTGCTTATCTCAGCCAGACATAAAGACAAAGCGGAAGTGCAAATTGAACACAAACCGCTTTAATTCCTTCCATTCGTTATATATTAGTCACATTAATGTAAATAATCAAAATGATTTTATGTAATTTACAAATTTTCAGTAATGATCTTGGCGAATGCCTCAACGACAAACCGGAAGTCTCATTGTATCCGGACAATAACATGCTGCCAGGGACAATATACGATGCGAAATATCAATGTCAGATGGAATTCCCTGGTTCATCAGTTTGCAAGACGAGCGAGGAGAAGTTCTGTGCTCAGCTGATGTGTCGCACGGATCCAGCCACATGTATGTCAAACGGAGAGCCTCCAGCTGATGGTACCAAGTGTGGCGAGAATAAGGTACCTTTGACTTAAGCTCTAACCATTTTCAGCAAAGAGAACTATTACTTTTTGGCAATGATCGTGTCATCCAGTAGGTTATATTCAGTGTGGATAAAAAAGTGAAAGTCAAGTCTTCTGCTTTTGCTGCTTCGTTTTTTTTTTGGAAGACGGAAAAGGGATGAAGGAAGCGAAAATTGATGCGCATCGAGGGCGCTTGTTGCGTGCGACCTAGTTTATTTATCCGAGCATAAGATCGTATCCTTCAATCTTCCCCCCTCTATACATAAATAAATATACATAGGGCGCATAAGAAATTGAAGAAAATTGAGCTTTTTCTTATTTACTTTTCGTCTATACTACATTCGTATTTACCCAATTGCTCTGCATGTTTGTTTTGCTTGCTTGTAATCCTTCAAAATATTTGCTTCGACATTATTTTTAGTTTTCACTGAATGCGAGTAGATATGACTTTTATGCATTTTTAGTGGTGCTATGATAAGAAGTGCGTGGAGATTGGCGAACGTCCATCAGCAATCAATGGAGGATGGGGGGAATGGGGAGAATTCAGCAAGTGTTCGCGAACATGTGGAGGTGGCGTGCAAATTTCCGATAGGGAATGCAATAACCCAAGACCACAACACAAAGGCAGATTTTGTCTCGGTGACCGTAAAAAAGTTAAAGTTTGCAATACCGAGGTAAGAATCATATTAGAGTAATAAGCACGATCTTAATAACTTTAAACAATTTTTATTTGAATTTAGCCTTGTCCACAAGGGTCTCCTCCATTCAGAGCTTTTCAGTGTACGAGTTTTAATGATAAACCCTTTCAGCAGAAACTTTATCATTGGAAGCCTTATCGGAAAGAGGGTGAGACATTTGTTAACTTTTATAATTTCTGCATGTTGCACATTTTTGCAACTTGAACTACTCTTGCAGCATTTAGAATTTGTACTTTTCTAACTCGTTTTGCTATTCTTAATACTCTTCCAACTTTTCCTTTATTAAAAATTTATATTCCAAATTTGTATTTTTTAGACGATCCATGTAGCTTACATTGCATCAATGACGAAAATGTTTATGTGAAACTAGCGCCTCGAGCGATCGACGGAACGCCATGCAAAGCAGGAACGAAAAACATGTGTATATCCGGCGCCTGTCGGGTACGTACAATTCCATCATCTTTGACGAGATTCACTGATTCCATATGTCG
>JARJDU010001501.1:0-13446 GCA_030264695.1 Lissagria laeviuscula
GTCGGTCGTGTCACAGCTGATTAAGCATTACTCCAATGTTATGAACATTTGCTCATTACTAGCTAACAAAAGAAGAAAACATATCGAGTGTGGTATCAGAAGATGTAAAGTTTTATCTAGTTTCGACTGATATCCGGCAATACACATTAATATTCCACATAGCTAATTATTTGACAGAAATAAATTCTTGATTATAACCGCACTAGAAACAATTGCAAGCAACGCAGCATTTTGAGTACATTAACGTTAACAATTTGTCATTAAGTATCAGCTTTTCTTCACAAAGATTCACAAAATTTCCGCACACTATAAGTATTTCTTTTTAAACATTTCAGCAATTTTGCACAGCAAGTGAAGACGATTTGCGTGAAGATGACTCAAATGTTGCAATACAATGTCAACGGCAAACAAGAGTATATTTATTAAATAATAGTTTTGTACATTTCTACAATTCGCATGAAGATGTCCCACAGTGTCCACTCGGTTACGAAAAATCGCCAATTGATAATAAGATGTGAATGTCATTGGGGATTTGTTTACTAACAGAGTTCTAAGAATCGTTGCTATTACGTTGACCTATCCACATACTTGCTTTACCCTGAAGATTATACGAGTTATAGTTACTAGGCAGGACCGGCCTAATCCAAAGCAGGGCTTGGTGCACAGTTAACTTACGGAACCAAAACTTGAAAGTGAATATTGGGGGGGAGTTGACTGAGAATTTCCGCGGGGTTTTCAAACACAACTTTATAACAAAATAATAAATATGAATGTTATTAAACGGCTCCGCTCTCTAACCTGCTCTGTTACTTGACGTAAATTAAATATAAATAATTTTTATAATTAATTACCTCCGGGGGCTCGGGGAAGCGAAAATAATATTTGGTCACGTGGCCAGCTAGCTTATCGCGAAACTTTTGAATTAAAGAACGCAACCGAGATGATCGAGCTGTCACATAGCCTTAAATCTTCATGTTGCTGGTTGCCGCTTGGACATTTATTTTAAATTTAAATACGCTTTCGTGAAAATTTATACAACACCAAATTTAAGCGTAGAAGGAACTAACTGTCAGGTTTTGAAACAAGTATAACAAATTCTAGATTATAATTTATAGCAGATAAAGCATACTGCGCAGACTCTAGGAATGGATCGCCGAGCTCGCTCTGCAATCTCAGAGGAGACAGCTTTCCCGATCTCTTCGCTCAAGAGATTATGAACGCAGAGCAGAGGTACCTCTCATAGGTTCGTGTCACATTAAAGATCGCAAAAGTAGTCTCCGAGACCTCAGTGATAATTAAAGAACGCAGCAACAGAAAATCTCTCTTTTTCTGTTGCTTTATTTACCTGATTTATTTTATAGAAAAATAATTAAATAGTATAATTATTGTATGAATACTTTGAAACACAAGCACATAATGAATTTAATAACAACCGAGCCGAAGTGAAATAATTATATTTCTTATGAATAAAGTGCTAAGATATTTTAAATTATGTACCAAGTTAGTTATAAGTTAGTAAAGTTAGGCGTAAAATTGGCGCATAAGAGCAATATATGAATAAGCTGCTTTTACAATCTAAAACAATATTAAATTAGTATTAGTATTAAAACTATTTTAATATAGTTTACCCCAATTGCAGCTGATGTGGACATGTAGTAGAAAGATCCGATGTTCAATAACAAAGGACGTTGCGCTCGCATCATCATGAATTTCAGATCCATTTTAAATTCATTGTCATAATTGTACCATTCACTTGTGTATATTGCCATGGAAATATTTACACTCTGAAATAATTCGGTTTAGTAAAGTTATGTAAATTTGTAGTAGGTATATATACTTCAAGTAGAATTTCATTTGCATGCCAATAAAACATCATCATTTGTACTAATATCCCTATTAGATATTCAGCAGCAGAGAAAAGCATCAATGTCGAAGTATTAAACTAGAAAATGACAATTTTACTAAAAATAAACTATGGTTCTTTTTGTCACATAAGTAATTATTTACAAATAATATTCGCATTGCACAAGCTCCCATTTGCGCCGAACAAACAGCGAAATCTAGTAGCATTAACAAATTCATAGCTTTATCCAAGTTTTCCACAAGACTATCAATAACATTTCAAAAAATAAGGCTGTTATTCTTCTATTTTTGTTTATTACATTTTACTTACGTTATGATACTTTTATGTAAAAATATGCATTTGTTAAGAACAATTCTGAAAGCTTGCTTTTTATTCATCCACATATTGCGTTCCATCATTTGTTCAACGTGTCCCGGAATATTATGCAACTTATATTTCAAAATTTCTAAATTCATCATAGCGAACGTCATAAAACTCCATAAAAATGCATCGGGCACGACAGTAATCGAAGCACCATAAGTTCCAGAAACTAATTGAAGGCAAAAAGCAAGCCAGAAATGCTTCTGGCGATCGAAGGGAAACCATGAATTGAAGATTAATTTTCGTTGGAACGTAGCATTTTGTAATTGGTTGGAGTATTTGAAGTCTAAATAATTAAATGCCGGATTTAGAAACCATAGAAAAATGGTAACGACACCTATCATTAGGATAATAAAAGAAATAATTTGGTTATAGGCACGGTACTTTTCGAAAATTATTTTAAGATTATTTTCTGCGCCTTCGAGAATTATTTTTTCAACGGTTCGTACATATTTCACAAGGTCGCGAATTTTCTCACCCATGAGGACAAAGAATTTCGCGCAGCTGCTAAGATATAGCAGAGAGACTGAAAGGTTATCGATAAGATCATCATATCTTCCATCTGAAGCGGAATACGGAGCGTCAATAAATTCGCTTATTAGGAATGTCACGAAGAATGTAATGACACAATATTTATAAATAGCGTACAATTTGGTGTACAAAGGTTTGCTGAAGTTGACATGGGCAAGACCCAGGAAGAGAGCAGACCACATGGCCAGTTTCATGTGAACGTCTTTGATTATTGCCATTTTTATGAGCAATGTTAATGACTTCCGGTGATGATGTGAGGGTCAACTAATGGAAAATCTTCTTTTCTATTCTTTTATTTGAGTTGGCGTAAATTCTGTACGGGAAGCATACGTTTAATTCACATGATTAATTTTTATAGAGGGTACCAGGAACAAATCTATTGCTCTTTTCTTGTCACTATTAATTATAGCTCTCTAGAGGGGTGTAATGATATTTTGAGTGAATGGACATTAAATAGATGAAATGCAATTTGTAATTCATGTGGGAAATGTGATTTTAACCAAAAATGTAAGATGTCAAGAGTTTAATTTCACACGTGTTAAAGAGGATACTTATATTGAGCAGTAATTATTTAGCCTTTAATTACAAACTGTAGCTAGTGTTAACAGTTTTGAAGAAATTACATTATTATTGTAATTATCTATGACAAGGTTATTGGTTGTTGTAATAATTATTTAATATCAAACAAATTCTTATTTAAATATCCCAAAATAATTAAAACCCACATATAATAGTAGTTCGTATATTACTTGACTTGTGTATAATATGGTTCAATAATCACGAGGACAAGGGATTATTACATCTTTACTCACGAGTGGAATACTATACCTTATCTACAACTCTATTTTCTCTTTCGTCTCGCCATGTCCTCTTATATCGGGCCGGCTTTTTTTATAAAATGGGGTCATACACTTTGTTGACTCGTGTCATTATTGTTGTGACCGAAGTTTTTCTTGTTCTTTTGATCATTTATAATTCAAGCCATTTTGGAATTTCTTCTATCTCTTTTTGGGGTTTAAAACTTTCAGGTGTCCTCAGGCGCTGAAAACACTAACTACGCTCCTGTAAGCACCAAAATATATAATAAAACTTATTTATTTTTTGTCAATAGTATTGTGTACTAAAAAGTAGGATTTTTCTCGTCATTTCGAAATTTAAAAAATAAACGCAGAAAATGCGACGCAAATCGCGAACTGTAAACAAGGGTTTAGTCTTTCTTTGTCTCAAGTAATTCTTGCAATTTTGTACTATTATAATATACAAAATAATTAATTAGCAACGTGTGTTTTAAATCAATATTACACTTTTCATTGTACAATGGAGCGCTTTGTATATTATACACATAATTAATATTTAATTGGTTGTCGCCGAAGTTTATACATGCTTCACGTGTTGAAAGTTTGCTTTTAACCATCATAATTGTGAACCTGAATATATCTGAAGAGTTGTCCAAATGCTAACAAATAATTCATATAATTATCATCTTAAAATGAATGATATACTAAACTTTAAATGATTATTAAATTACCTAAATTTGTTTACTTTTTATATCAACTCACTTGTATATCTATATAGGACGCTATTAGTTCTATAAATTAATATAAAAAGTATTTAGGTATCAAAATACTTTTGCATGGACAGTTTGTATATTGAGTGGTTTCAACTATTGCGTTCCAAATTGATTGTCACTATTCATTTAATAATTTTCTTGTGCTGTATGCCCAGACATAAATGGATCAAAATCTATCAAAACCTGTATATCTAACACATTTGTTTACGGAAACAACGCCACTTATATTGTCATAATCAAATATTATCTTACATCTCGTGAGCTCTACGACCAAATCTCAACTCATCTTAATATAATTCATATAATTTTGCGAAAATTAAATCAACTTCACATAGAAAATCAAAATATTTGTAAATATTACAAATTTATCTTTTTTCATCTTTACATTTTTATTTCCTTCGCATTGGTTTATGTTTCCTCTCCAGATGGAATTTTATCACAAACTGGAAATAATTGGATGCTGTATTTCCATTTCATATGGTGTTCGATATGTAACGGTATTTTGAAATATATTATGCAAAATGTGAAACAATTGCATAAACAGATTTTAATTAAAAGTAATATTGTCTTGGTGGATACCAAAGAGGATCAGGATGGAAATTGCTATGTTGAAAATAATTATAATGGCATATATTCCAGCGTTCCAGCGTTTTGGACTGTGTTTGGATTTTATCTGTTATTCCTCATGATAACTATTGTTATTTATATTTTAAGTGAAATCGTGATTATTTTGTATTTTGGTATAAAATGTAGTTGCGATTACAATTTCTGCATTTATGTCGTCTGGGTATTTCATTGTAAGTTGTTTAAATTAATCGTTTAATTCATTGAGAAATTTATTTATGTTGTTCGTTTTTAGTATATATGGACATTGTTTGTTTACAAATCGAATAATAGAAAGCAAACATACATAGATATTACTCACACTTGCACCAAAATGTTAGCGAAGAGTATTCAAATTAAATACCGGAAAATTTTTTGGAAGTATCAAGTGAAATTGTTTCAAGATTTGACTATACAACATACACCAGATTTTAGCGCTGTGAATTTCTTCGTTATACAGATTTCAACTATCTTGATGCACAAAAATTTGCAAATACTAACTAGATTATCTTCAAACTCAAATCTAACAATTTAAATTTTGAATTGAAAAAAATTATAGCATGCCATAACATCAACTGTCAGATTTGTTTCAAATCTTACATAATTCAGAGTCTAAATTATCAATAATTCATCCATTTAATTATGTTAATCACCGCTAGTGAAGAGTTTAAGTTTATCAATTGGCCCGAATTGGCCCCTTTCGAATCCTATACAAAACGCTTAAAGAGTCCACTGTTGAGTCTCTCGTGGAGCAAAAATAACATATTTCTCTTGTGTCTTGAACAGGGTGGTTATCCAGAAATCGTAAGCCTCAAAGATGGCAACTGTATCAAACCTGTTCACATTATTACCGCAATTGACTGTGCCACTACGGCATTGTTTTCCCACACTCGCAACAAGATCATCGGTATTGGGTCTAAGTCTTCGGTAGTGATATACGACACCAGTACTAAAGCGGTCACTAAATTCTTTGCAATGCCAGGACTTGTGGATTGCATGGACTTCAACATAAACGATTGCTATATAGCTAGTGTATGCCGTAATGGTGAGGTGATGATCATCGACTTGGTTGGAAATACAGTGGAACAACACTGTCATTTGCAACAGACACCCACTGCCTTGCATTTCCATCCTTACATCGATGACATTTTTGGTGTAAGTACTTTATATGGACAGTTTACGTTGTATGATATTAATGCGGTGGCACCTTTGTGGACTATTGTTGAGCCAGAGAATACAGCTGTCGTAGGATTTGCTTTCTGTCCGGATCTAGAACGTAGCGAAATAGTTTTAGTCTATGAAAATCATAAGATTGCCATCCATGCTATGACAGGGAAATGCATATTTCGTTTAACAATGCAGTATCCTGCGTGTGCAGTGGACTTTGCATTTGATGGTAAAACCTTTTTGATTGGTTTAGCTAATGGTGCGGTGTGTGTCTTTGAAACACTAAATCCCAGAACACCCAAGCATATTTTAATGTTCCATTCGTCTCCAGTCACTTGCATTAAATTCTCTAATATTGGACAAAAACCGCCGGTTTCTACATATCAAGAACCTGTGAGTAGCAGTAGCAGCATGTTCTCGTTTTGCGATAATGATGATCCTTCTACGCTGTCCAATAATCCTACGCAGATGTGTCAACAAGATGATGCGCTGATAGATGCTTTGAAAGCTGATATCACAAATGATCTGCGATTGAACTTTGCTAAGTTCAACGCTAATTTGAGTAATCAGATCAGCAGCTTTGCCGAGTTTATGCAGAGTGAATTTGAGAAGGTGAAATGCGATGTTGAGAATAAATACGATTTGATGAATCTAGTTCGAGCTTCATGGGGAATGCAACCTGCTGAGGAGGAGAGTCAATCTGTGATTACGGAACAAGGAAATATCTTTGATCCGAATGGAACTCCACTTATACTTGAATGATGAAAAAAGAAAATAATTTATATTTGAATTTGCAATTTTATAATTTAGTGTTGTGAAAAGATAGGACAATAAATTAACGAAAACTTTTAATAGTAGAACAAGAAGCTTTTGGCCTCACCTAAAAAATGGTCCCCAGTAAAAGCAATACAATTCAAGATTATTTTCAAAATATGTTTTCCTGTGGTTTTTTGCGGTATTTTAGTTTTACCACTACCACTAGCATTACCCAAGTTAGGTTTGCTACAGTAATGATAGATGCATACAGGGACGAGTCGGGGTGCAAGGCCAGTCTGTGCTTGCCAGCTTTTAGAATTTCTAGTTAGGCCCGCCAGGCGTTTTTTACTTTTTGCCATCACTCTGGTGTCGACCTAACTAGATGCACAACACCTTCAAATTAACTTGTTACTAGAAATGTTGGATCTTAATATTACTCGGCCAGATTTTCTGCGCAATGTGCCAACTTTCCAATGTGTGCTAAAGGTTGCCATGCATTATACAGCTTGTGGCTGCTGTATATACATGCAGTCAAAATACCGCTGGAAATCTGCTCGAAACTTTCTATTATCTCTTAAAGCCTTGAAGTTATCTAACTGTATGAACTATACTTTTACGAGGGCAAACAACAAAAGAAGATAATATAAATGGTAACTACGAAACGTAGACAATTGACTGTAGTTTTGCAGAGCAGGTACGGAGTTGGCGGTATTTCTGTCAACCTGTCAAAAACAATTCTAGTTAGTGGTGACATAGGCCCTTACAATTATGAAATCAAGCAAGTAGAGGTCAACATGTTACATTAAGTAATATTTATTTTCAAACCAGCAAAAATAAATCGCATATAAATTCACAACAGCATCGTTTAATGGAACAATCTCCAATTTTACGTTCTTATAGAGTATGTATATCCTAATCATATTAACTCCCAATTGTTATCATCCATCTTCTGTCTATAGACGCTGATTGGCCCAGCACTTCTGCCCCCTTCCTTTGAGTACGCTTTCCACTTTTGAACACAAAAAACATCAAAGTCTTTATTACTCGATAAACCAATATGTCCGAATGCAATACTACCCCATCTTCATCATCTGGTGATCCCGATCAAAGCCGTAGACAGAAATCTAAAATCATTAAGTTCAACAAACTTGGCAAAGCAAATTCTGCTGATAAATCCATTGAAGCGAATAATACGACTGGCTTTAAAAAGAGCAAAAGCAAACAGAGGGTCATGGATAGGGGCACCTCGCAACAGCTGTTGTCCCAGCAACTTATAAAACATGATGTTGCAAACTGTCATTCGTCCTCAGTTAATGCAACCCGATGCGCCACTTCTAGCAGATTAGTTTGTGAAAATAACTGTGCAAATCTGGTCGAGACGTCTTATCTCGCCGAGGCGTTGGAAAACTTCGACCAGAAGTTGTGTACAAATCCTGTACCAACAACTGCAGGCAATATTGAGTCGACCATCAGTTCGACGTATATATCCGCACATGATAACTCCGATGAGAACTTTGCAGAGGTGTATGACACCTCAGAATCCAAGTCGAGCGCATTCAACGTGCTTTTCGAAGATTCTGGTCTAACAACTAAAACTGAGGAGGGTAGACAAATGTCAACTTCAGAATTGTCCAATGAATCGGTAATAGAATCAGGGTATAAGTCTTATAATAAAAAGCAAATCCCTCCGTTAGAAAACACGAATGCATCGGGAGAAGGCAATCTGAGATCAGTTGCACGTCCAGTAACATCCCCTGTTCCTATTAAGGGCTGCAAATCTGATGTGGTAACTGCTCGTCGATTTCGTAAACAATCTCCTACTACAACTTTGCGTAGCTTGGCAGATAGTATGTCTGCTAACAGCGGTACCTTTGCTGCTGATTCCACGGACCAAATATCCAAATTCATCTTGGAGCTCATTCGCCCTAGCTCTCGCATTGGAAAAATAATTCTTCAATCCACCGCGGGGCAGAATACCGACAGTATTTACGAAGAGATCAAGCGATGTGTTCAAGCTGAGTTACAAATGGAGAACCAGCTTAATACCTTCTTCACTAAGCAAGATGCTAATAGTCCATCAAACATTGAGAAGTTAAACTCGTTGAGGAATCTCGATAATTCTCTTGCTTTTGTCAAAGATCACCTTGTGCAAATCCACAGTGATTTTAACGACTTTAAAGAGAACTGCTGGCAGAAGATTGATTCTAAAGTTAGTCATGCTGAGTTCTCTGATACTACTGCTGTCCTCCGCGCGAAGATGACCCATCTGGAGCGGAAGCTCTTTAATGAACATCGATTAATGCGACAGGATCTGCGCGGATTTCGCGAGAAAGTCAATCATCTTGAGAATGAGGCCAATTGTGGGTACAATAACTTTCCAATTTGGCCGTTTGTCGCTTTTATTGGGGCGTATTCGTTGGTAAATTTGGGCAAGCGTTAGATTTCATATAATTGTTGGATGGGTGGATGCATAATAAGTAGCGAACATGTGGACATTTCGAAATCCATGGGGACAGCAACTACTGGTTAATGTGTTATTACAAAAGAGTGTTTTCGATAATTTTAAATTGCAGTAAATTAGCTTGGATTTTCAAAATTTTTAGAAAATTTGAAGATTTTTTTAGGCGAGATTGTACAGAAAATTATCTACAGAATTATTGTGATAGTCATATTTAGTTCTGTCAATATGTGTACGTTTCCGCTGGAATATTGGAAAACTGTTGAACGCAAATTTAGATTTTAGTAAAATCTTGTATCTATTTTTTGTATTTATTTCTCTGGTAAAAACTAGCATTATTAACAAATACCGTAAGTGAAGGTTTATGGCGTTGTAATTGATCAAATAATAATGGAGGTATAGTTCTAGCTAGACATGAATAATTAATTAATTCTAATTATTGACTAATTCAGTTGCACGACAAACGTCATTTTCAGGGCTGGCGTTAGTAGTGCTGCTCTATTATGATTTTTTTCAAGAGACTGACGGTTAATTATTATATTTACGATGTTATCGCCGTGTCGATGTTTTGTATTAGAAATTACATAGACTGCTAAATATGATCCCGATTTCTTGGCTTCATATAAAACTGCGTCGGGGGAGAAGTTAAAACTATGAATTTAGATGAAAAAATAATATATTAAAGTATACAAATGAAATAGAAAATAACTGGCAATGATTGAAGTTTACGTTAACAAGGTACAAATTGCAAACACACAAACTTAGAGCAAATCACAACTTACAATAATAGACAAATGCAAAAACTTAGTTTTTTAAAATTTACTTTTTTGGCTGATCAAGAAGAAGTAATGACTTTAAGGGTTGCAAGGAAAGGCACGGAGCTGCCAGGTAAGAAAGGGAAACAAACGATGATTGGATAAGTAAGAATAGAAGCTGGACAGTGATTGGATAAAAGATAAAATAGGTAGGCATTTTAGAAGAGAAGGAATAGTACGCTTTAACTTTCCCAGAGTGCATCAATTCTCGGTACCAACTGCCGCTTGTAGCGACACCTAATTATTAGGCACATACAGCGGCTATTGCTGCAGATGAACCCTCGACTGACCTTCACAAATAAACAATAAACTTAATATAACGTAACATAAACATAAACCCTAGCTAATTCAACAAAATAGAGTAGCAATACAATTGACATAAAGTTATAAAGTAAGCAATTGAAAAGATGAGACAAGTATAGCAATACGAAAATAACATAATGACACAAAGAACACAAAACAGAAATATAGACATAAACTAACACTTAATATTTGTCTCGCTTGACCTTGCACAAAGGGTGACTATATTGTATGCACATACAATTTATAGAACTAATAGTCACAGAGATAACAAATTAAACAGTTAGGATGTAAACATTTTACAGTTACAAGACGTGACAAAATACAAAGACTGCAGATACAAAGATATTATTTTTTTCTTAAATTGAGTTTTCAGTTTTTATATAAAATGCATAATTTTTTCATTCGTTTGTTTTCCTAATGGATATACCTAGCCTAACATTAATGACAGTTACTTATTTTTATATTCACACCATAGGTCAATAGTATATTCATAAATAATACATAACACGCCATTCGTACACCTATATAATTCATTGTTATTAGACATTGTTATTACATCAGATAGAAAGCTTGACCATAATAACACAATTTGATTATATTGAGGTTTAGATGGGTTCTATAATTCTACAAATTAGTCGATAATATTTCGTCTAATTCCACAAATTGTTTGACAAAAATGTTAAAACTTCAAGTTATTGTCTCAGCAATTATTCTCTCAACAGTGACGAGTGACATAAATCTAACGAATAACTTCAACATTAGCAACGAACTGACCACTTATTTGTCTTTAAAAGTGTTGAGACTTAGTGATTATCCAACTTTGGTTATACTACTTTGGGAAAACGATTGGTTTAATATGGAATTAGTAAATTATTATTGCAAGTTACAAGAAATCCATAAAGAAGCTTTGATTCTACGAACAATTCCACAAGATAATTCAATAAGTCACAAACCGGTTCAAAATTGGTTGAAATCATCGTATTTTACGATTTTCATTCCTAGGATCTCGTGCGCAGAATCCTACGAGCCCCAATTATTGCAAATCCTTCCTTTTGTGGATATTTACGCAAAATTTCAATTCATCACCTTGAATAATCCGAACTGTAGTGATCAAATCATCGATACTTTCTTCACTTCAATTTATACAACTAACATACACAACTATCAAGCAGTTTTTTATTCTTTGGAAGAACTCGCAGTCTTCAGCTACAATCGTTTCAAACAAGAAAAAGTCCCGGTTGCTTGGCAACATTTGAATCATGTTGTATTTGAACGAGAATTGGGCAATGTCCACGGTTACAGATTCAAGATTGCAATGATGAATGATCCACCAAGAAACTGGTACGAAGGTGATACCTTCAAAGGCGAAGACTTAGAAAACTTAAAAGTTATAACACAAGCATTGAATGCTTCTTACGAGCTTCAAGTCTTCAACGATTACAAAATCATCAATTCTATGATTAGGAACGCCAGTATTGATATGACTTTCGCTCGGCGATTTGCCCTCTCAGAAGACAACGAATTAGTCAGTCCTCTGAAACCTTCAATATTGGAGTATATTGTTTGTGCGGTACCTAACTCCGATCCATTGCCTCAAGTTTCTCAAATAATTTCAATATTCTCGCCATGTTTATGGCTCGGCCTTTTTCTGTTTTTCCTAATAAACACATTCTTAATCCATTTGTTTCGAACAACTTTCTTGGGAAAGATTTCAATGGTGCAATCGGCGCTTGCGGCATTTGCTATGTTGATAAGCACATCATACACTCTTCGTGAACTTTCTAGGACTTCCACGAAAATACTTCTGCTTTGTTGGACATTCTTTGGAATTATGATTACTGCTTCTTTCAATTCTAAACTTGGTAGTAATCTAGTTGCTGTGCGTTATTATCCTCCAATCAAAACAATTCAAGAGCTCGCTGAAACTGAACTGAGACTTGGCATGATCAGAGGTTTTGAGAAGGTTATTTTCAATAATGTTCCAGAACTGAAAGATATGCCGGTTGTTTCTTTTGATAATATTTATACTTTGGGAAAGAATATGCTTCACTCAGATGAGAAGATGGCTTACATTGGACTGAAAACAATTCTGGAAAGAATTTCAATAAGCAAGGGGACTGATGGAAGGAATAAATTCTTATTGTTGGATAGAACTATTATTCCAGGATTTAATGTGTATGATGCAGCGATGAACTCGATCTGGACAAGGAAGATGGAAGTCATGTTGGAAAGAAGTTTTGAGGGAGATCTTTCCTCGAAAGGGATTATGCAGATTCCACCGCCGCTCTTAGCAGATTCTGGTCCAATTCGTATTACTTTAATGCATATTTTAGGTCCGTATTTTATTTTAATGGGAGGGTTGGTTATAAGTTTTGTAGTGTTTTTGGGAGAGCATTATCAATACCACAGAATGCAGAAAACACGTGCAAATATGGATCGAAAGAAATGGTTTGGAAATAATTTCGATGGTGATGTTAGATATCAATTTCTGTTTCCAATAATTGAAAAATAAATTTATTTTGGTAATATTTGCTTTATGGGATAATTTAGTTTATTTCTATTAACAAATTAAATAAATTATTGTAATTTTTACCGAACTTTATTCTTTTTTATTTTCATCTAATTTCGTGAAAATGCCCCAGGAGAGTTTATGATACTTGCAGCGTTCTTTAATTACCTCCGAGATCTCGGAGACTACTTTTGCGATCAAGAATGTGACACGGAGCTATCAGAGGTACTACCTCTGCTCTGCGTTCTTAATCTTCCGAGCGATGAGATCGGGGAAGCTCTGTTTCCTCCAAGATTGCAGAGCGAGCTCGGAGATCCATAGAGTCTGCGCAGTATGCTTTACCTGCTGTAAATTATAATTTAGAATTTCTTATATTTGTTTCAAAACCTGAGTTAGTTGGTACTACGTTCTAATTGAGTGTTGTATCTATTTTCACAAAAACGTATTTAAATTGCAAATATATGTCATAGCGGCAACCAGCTACATGAAGATTTATGGCTATGTGACAGC
>JARJDU010001511.1:0-13641 GCA_030264695.1 Lissagria laeviuscula
TGAAAATAAACTACTTACAAAGACAGATAATATATACAACAAATAAATCGGCAAGCTACAGCAATAAATGATTGATACAAAATGGTTTTGGAATGTCCAACTCTGTCGCGCACATGTTTGGCGCGAACAACGATGTTTGATGACGATAGGGATTTTGTGATTCCTATCGACCATAGCGCCGAGATCAGCGGCCTCCAACGCTTGGCCAAAAGCAAGTTCCAATGCGGCCCAATAAATACGAATACAAAACGTACATTGTTTTTTTTTTGTTTTTTAATTTCGACTTAGCTTACGTAAACCTGTTTGGTTCCGGGATGGGGGGAGTAAAGTAATTTTCGCGGTTACCGTTGTGTGACTGGGACAGACTGGAGAGAGGAGACGTCTTTCTTAAAATGGTTACTGACTTGATCTTCTATTTTGTTTTTCCATCGAATTCGATGTCTACCCTTTTTCGTTATGCTGCTAGCTCTCCAGTCATTCCTCTGTTTGGTATCCTTTTTACTGTTCTTAGACTTTTATATTATCTACTATGAAGTTATGAATATAGAAACCAAATTAACCCTCATTTTAAAAACTTAATTACTAAATATTCTCTGTTATTCATTGATAAGAAGCGGTGACGGGTCTTTCATTGGTGAAGTATCACTAGCAGCGGCGCGCCAAGCTAGGTTGGCGCCGGGGTGCGAGCAAGCATCAACTTGTTTTGCTGTGACTTCTGAAGCTCCCTGGGATCTGCGTCCTCGGATTGACCGCGCCGGGTTGCGGGACATTTCTTGCACTCCAGGAACGGCGCTTCTCCTGATCTCTAGCGTGGTTGCCGCGTAAATTGGCTGGATACATTCATTAGAACGGGTTATAATTGACTTAACTTTGTATGTTTAGGAAGTTTATGTGTGAAGTAACAAAACACCTGTTATCTTTGATTTATGAACGTATATTTATTCAACGGTAATGTTGCTATTTTATATATGCAAAAATTCCTTATCAACATGGCGAATCAGCAGCAGTCGTGGCCGAGCGGTTAAGGCGTCTGACTAGAAATCAGATTCCCTCTGGGAGCGTAGGTTCGAATCCTACCGACTGCGTCTTATTCTTTTGTTTAGCTTTAAAACTATACTGCGCTGAAAAACTTTTTGCTACAGGTTCTAATCTTCATGAGTGAGCTGCATAAAACTATATCTAGTATTATGTTAATATGTAATATACATAGAAACTATGACATGAATTGAAGCTTTTGTTGTGTTCTAAATCGGGAGCTTGCCTGAAAAAATATACCGAGTTAGTTTCATCAAGTAGAACAGGATTAAAAAATTTTAAGTTATTCTTACAAGTTATTGAATTTGTTTAGATTAAAATTAGAGTTAATACAACCGTAAATAAATTTTATTTATTTATCAAGGAACAAAAATATGTGTCTCAATGCATAAATAGCTCGGATGATATTACACTTTTATTTTATGATTGTTGTCAGTCAGCAATTATACGAAAGCCAGTACAATGCCGTCAAAAGTTTTGTCTCTTTTTCAAAATTTTGAATTTAATGATAATTCTTACTGAAAATATACGGCAATTCTAGTATAGACGTACTCATATGCTCATAGAAGCACGAAGCTCTTTTTTCAATTTGATTGATAAAACCTGTACTGCATTCTTTAATGATTATATGGATTCACCTACCATATTCAAAGTAGTGGTACCAAAAACACGAGTCGCAGTCAGTAGGATTCGAACCTACGCTCCCAGAGGGAATCTGATTTCTAGTCAGACGCCTTAACCGCTCGGCCACGACTGCTGCTGATTAATTATGTTGATAAGAAAATTTTCCGAGAAAAATTGTAAATTAATACAAATGTAATGCATATTCAAAATTAAAAGATAACTTAATTCATAATTATCCAAACTTTAGAAATTTTATTATTGGAATTTCAATTAATATCTACGCATGAATGCAATACCCAGTTGTAAATATAAATTGACGTTTGATTAATGATTCTCTGCCAGGGCTGGTGCTACCATTAAAGCAAGCTAGGAGGTATCCATAAGAGTGCGTGAAAAACGAAATACTCTTAGCTAGAAATGGTAATAGGTTTTGGCTAGGGCGCAAAATAACCTAACGTTGGCACTGTCCTCTGCACATACTTATATCACAGTTTTAAGAACACAGCAATGGTGCGTTCGAAAATTACCTCCGTAACTAAAGTAGTCAGGTAGCGCTTATCTAGCGCTTATCGAATCCTTGCAGTGAGATGGCGCCACACGTTTTGAACCTCAGACAAAACGCGGCTCGTAGCAAGAGTGCAAGAGGTGCATTGCACGCGTATAGCTTGTCTTAGAGGTGGCAGACTGCAACATAATTAGTCTAAAGGTCCTAATTACCTATTACCATAAATTAAGTATACTGTGTATGTTCATTAGTCTATGCTATTACCTATATGTTCTTTTGTATATGGTTTTATGTAATTATGTACTTTTATCTAGAGAAATTATTATTAACTAAGAATTCTTATCAAGATGGCAGATCCGCAGCAGTCGTGACCGAGCGGTTTGTTATTTTGCTGGATATCACTTGGGATCATAAATAAGTAATAAAATTTGGGATGTAACTCCATCGAAATACACCATTCGATGAATATTGATGGTTAACTATTGCAAAGATTAGTATAATGTGCAAGTCAAATAGAAGATTGTTAAGGGATATATGCAATGAAATATATCTATACTATATCTATATGTAGTATATAGAAGCAGCATTCCCTATCTCAGCCAATAAGTGGAATCGGTTACGGTGCAGTCAACATTTTTACCTTTGGATTGGTCTTTGTCCAGTTATTTCACTGGTTTCATTACATATATAGCACCTTTGTTTTTAAACAATGATTAAATGTTGTATTTTGTGTCAAGACGGTGAAAAAAGACGAACCCTTTTCTTAAATTTTTTTTTATATTTGGTTTGATACTTATTTTAAATATTAATCCTAAATTTAGCCTTCCATCTAACCTATGCATAGCAGAAATATGAAAGATAAATTGTCAATTAAAATTAAATGGTTGACTAGTTATCGTGTCTGTGTGCATAATTTTCATGAGACTGGACCGTCCAATACAAGAAATTTAGGAAATAACCTGCAGACTTTAAATAATTTGTCTGTTTTTAAATAAATGTTATTTAATAGAATTTTTATTATTTTCTTATTATCAATATATTTAATGTAAAATTTGTTGTTAGTCTATATAAAATTAATTTTAAATTTTACAAGATGTCTTGTAATAATGTTTAAAATGTAAAAATAAATATTTATTTGGATTTAGCTATAGGCAATCAAGTATACAATTAATCAAAAACTGCTTTTAATTAAATAGTAATACTACGGTAATTTTTGCATCGTTTTTAAGATAGCGTTTACCTCGTATTTTGCGGGTGAATGCAGCTTCTATATACTATAGATATAGTATAGATAAACTTTATTGAATATATGTTATGTTAGAACAGTTTGTTCTACACCTCTTTTTTGAAATGTCAGTAAAACCAAATATACATTATGCAAATTATGTATGTTATGACGTTAGTAAAATTATAATAGTATTGTTTCACTTAGCAACAGACGAATAACACTTATGAGGGAAGGTAACGGAAATCATTGATAAAGTTATGTCTATTCAGATATATTTTAAAAATAAGTTTAGCAAGTGATTATGTATTATTACAGATTAACTAAACTAGTATAGTTAATCTTTTAAATTACACAAGATTTTTTGCATTTATTTTAGAGATAAGTATACACCAAGTTAAAGGTTATTTGATGGATTATAATTTAAATTTGTCATAATTATAACAATAGTATATTAATCATAATGCCAATAAAATAAAGCCAGAGAACTATGGAAAATTTTGAAAGTGTATGTTGACATTGCAGCGCCATCACATTTTAAGTAGCAGAAAATATTTACAGCAAAGTATGATAGAAATAAATACAAGGAGAAGCTAGTTCTATTAAAACAGAGTGCTTGTACATCTAAAATTGAATTGTTTTTGTATTGATTATTAGTATAAAAAATTTTAAAAAATTGTTTATTATAAATATTATTTTAATTGCATTAAAGTTAAAGCTGAAAATCTTAAAATGAACAAAAATTTAAACAAATTAAATAACATAAAAGCGATAATCAATAATTCAAACGCACTCAGTATATAAAATGCATAGAAGTACAAAATAGATGCCGTAAGATGTCGCTTTTATACTGATATTAATATGAGACATAATCTTGATTGCAATTTTTTTGTGATAGTTGCATCAGGCTCTTTTCCTGCTATGGCTATAGAACCATGGTAGTAATCCAAAAGTAATTTTTCGCGATGTGATGCAACAAAGACCGCTGGCAGGCTTCTTCTCCCACGGGCTGCAAACAATCCCGCAGTGAGGGATAAATTTAGCTCGCTGCGAATAGATTGTTGGCGGCTTTCCCGATTGTCAGGCGTTGCAGCTTGTAAACAATAATAGTAAACAGGTGAGCGCTTGCTTATCGCATTCGTTTGGTACATATTATGAGACGCTTATTTATTTAATACAACTTCCTTTGTTTCGTTCGCGATCGTGGGTTATCTTTATTGTGCGAATAAACAATATTTTATCGTTTCCGTGATTAATTCATTATCAAGCGAGGCTATTATAGTTGGTCATTTTGCAATAGAGTGCATACAAAGTTGTGAGTTGTAGCTTGTAAGGATTACTACTACTTGAATTACTTTCACTTTTTGTATTTAGTAATATTTCTTTGTACTATAGTAATAGTTACATCACCTTCGATTGAGTTGTAGTTCCAGCTGTTTTAAACTTATTTGTGTCTAGGATGGAGTCTTTCTTGGGATTATTTGATCCGGGTGCTGATGATTCACACATGGATGATGACATCAGTGATGATGATATTAATCTTAATAAAAGGGAAATCCAGCTGCAATCTAAACTTCCACCAGAGCCTCAGCTTGGAAATATTGAGTACAAATTGAAAATTGTCAACCCGACGAAGCAACGGTTTCAGCATCTTGTTACACAGGTAAAAAATGCATTACACCATCAAATTGGTTATACTAAATATTTATAACATAAATATTGTTGTAGATGAAATGGCGATTGAGGGAAGGACAAGGCGAAGCAATTTATCAAATAGGAGTAGAAGACAATGGAGTATTAACTGGTTTACCCTTGAAGGAAATGGCTGACAGTTTACAAACTTTAGAACAAATGGCAATCAAACTTGATGCAACAACTACAATTATAAGAAATAGATGTTTAGATAACAGTAAACATGTTTGTGAAGTTCTTGTTCGAAAGGTATTACTTTTAAATGTAACCATTTCATAAAGAATCATCAAATGATCGTAATTTATTAACATAAGTTTTGTTGTGTTTAGGTCCCAGATGATCAAAATAATATAGAAATACGAGTTGCTGTCTTGGGTAATGCTGATGCTGGAAAATCTACACTTTTGGGTGTACTAACCCAGGGAACATTGGACAATGGTAGAGGGAAAGCTCGATTGAATATGTTCAGGCATCTACATGAGGTTCAGAGTGGTCGAACAAGCTCTATAAGTCATGAAATTTTGGGTTTCAATTCTCATGGAAACGTTATTAACTATAGTTATAACGAATTAATGACTGCTGAAGAGATCTGTGATGTTTCTACTAAGTTGGTCACGTTTTTGGATCTTGCTGGACATAGGAAATATCTTCGAACGACGATTCAAGGATTGTCCGGATATTCGCCACATCATGCGATGCTTGTAGTAAGTAATTTTGAACTACCCGGTGGTAAATTTACACATAGCTGATACATAACTAAGATCTGGCATGTTAGATTCATGTTACATATTAGATACATTACTAGATGGTATAAAAATCTTTTTTTGTTTAGATATCAGGGACTGCAGGAGCAATTGGCATGACACAAGAACATCTCAGCATCACAATCGCTTTAAATGTGCCATTCTTCATAGTAATAACGAAAATTGATCTAACACCTCCAGAAGCGACACTAGAAAGCGCTCAAACCCTCTTAAAGCAAGCAGGCAGTTGCCGTGTGCCACTCATAGTCAACAGTATCGATGATGTAGTCACAGCATGTTCCAACCAACTGAGCCAAAACATAGTCCCCATCTTCTGCGTGTCTAGTGTAACTGGGAAAGGGCTTGATCTCCTCTTAAAATTCCTGCATGTACTCCCGCCAGGAGTGAGCGCCAAGGAAAAAGAACGTCTCGAGCAAGAATTACCAGAGTTTCAAATCGACGAAAATTTCCGAGCCGGCGATGATAGAATTCTAGGTGGATTACTCACCAAAGGTGTCATAACCGAAGGCATGAAGATGCTCATTGGACCCGTCAAGAATGGCTCCTTCGAGGAGGTAACAATTAAATCTATTCAACGCAATAGGGTGCCGTGTAGAGTGGTTCGAGCGGGTCAAAGTGCATCAATATCTTTGACTCCACACATTGATTATGCTCGGAATGGGATGGTACTAATTACGGATGACCAGTCCGATGATCTTTTCGGATGTTTGTACTTCCAAGCGAGCGTTTCAGTCCTTTCTCATACAACTCCCTTACATTATGGGTTTCAGACAACAGTTTATATTGGTAATATTCGGCAGACTGCACGGATTTTGGGTATTTTTGGCATGGATTCCATACAGACTAATGATACGGCATCGGTTCTGTTTAAATTCATGAATCATCCAGAATTTGTTAGCGTTGGTCAAAGGTTGTTGTTCCGGGAGGGATGTACGAAAGGTATCGGTGAGGTTACACAAATATTTCCATTTATTAATAACAAGAATCATCATTAATGTATGACAATAGGATATAACAAACACTTGCGTGAAACAACAACTCAACAACACTTGTTGTTTGCTTATTAAAATTGATTACTGTTTGTAATCATCTTGCACAATCAATTGTTGTTGTTGTTATTCTCTTGACAAATTCAGAGTGTAAACAAATTAGTTTGTTGTTACGTCAGCAGACGAGCAATATATTTCAATCCACTCAGGGGCTGTATGTGCGCCTAATCTTTCGAATTTTTTATATATTCGTTACAATCTCTTTGAAACACAACAAAATTGTAAAATTAAATATGCAATCGTATGCCAGTATGGATAGTACTTAAATCTATAGCAAGTATTATTAAATTGTTGCTATTGTGCAAATATGATACTGTTTTGGAGTTTAGAAAATCACTTATTTTATGTTTGTTCATTAGTGTTGTAATGTTATAGTACAACTTGACTTAACAATTGAATTTCGAAACTGCAATCAGCTTTATTAAAGACTAATGTAATTAAAATTCAATCAACAATATAATAATATTGGGAACGTGATATAAGAGTAAGATTTGTGTAACATAACAAAGAAATATTTATTTAAATAATGACTATAGAGAGAAATGTAAAAGTATGAAAATAATGTCTGCGGACATATTGTATGACATATATCACAATTGTAATCTAATTAATAGTGTTATTCTTGTAATGAAATTGATATAAATGTAATGTGGTGTCCCAAATTCTAACCATAACATGTATTACTACATTCTATGCTTGTTTTTTTTTAAAATTTCATTGAATTAAATTTATCAGATGGCATTGTAAATTCATAAAAACATGCTTAAAGCACATATCAATATGTACTTATTCCAATATTAAACAAAATTGTCTTAAAAGTGTTCTTTTGTCAGTTTCGAATCAATAGGGTTGTTGCATACATTTTTTAAATTTTTATTTTGGAATCTACACCCAAAAACCCAAAAAATTGCCAAACATTATTGAAACTCTAATATTTTCGATTTTTATGGTTTTATTTGATTTAAAATTGCATGCAATAACCCAATTTTTATGCACGGTCTCTGCTATTTCAGAATAACAGGTCTAAAACAACGAAAATGCGATTGCGTTAAGCCTTCCTTATTGCTTCGCCGTACCGTTATGCATAACAACACGGTTACTTCTTGTTTTTTGTAGGTCGGCCAGTAGCTACGCAAGCATACCCACAATCAGTGAAACTCAGTCGGGCAATTACTATCCGTATCCTGGTTCGTGGTAATCCTTTCTGCTACAATCAACGCCATTAACGCGGCACAAGCACAGCAGCGAGCCGCTGGTCGGACGCCAAACGAGCAGAGACGATTACACATTCTGCTTGCGTTGCGATAGTGCCTACGGACAACGAGCATGAACGAAGTAGGCGTGTTGTTATATATAACGGTGCAACGGAGAAGAACTGCCGCAGCTCGTCTAAGGACATCGGTCTGCTGCCATGATAACCCGGCGATCTCGAACCTCACCAGCTTCACAGCAATGCCGTCGGGCCACCAAACTCATCGGCAAATCGTAAAAGAAACGGACATAAAGTAGTAATGAAAAGAAGGATGAGCAAGGGGGACTATCATGCCACTGGTGGCACTTGCTAAGAGGCGCCAAACATTCGTCAATTGTGCTCGCTACGCCCCTGTAGACGTTTCCTTCAGAAACGGGTGTCCTTCACGTGAAACCGCATTTCTTAAAGCATTAGAAAAGTTAAAGAAGGTTTCACGCATTTGCTTTTTCCTTGTTTTAGATATTTTAAATTAAGATATTGCTCTTGCATAAAAATACTAAATAAATTATGCATACAATAACGTATTAAGGCTGCCCCAAATCTGGCGCAACGGCAAAGCTTGTTTTGTGGGTTGCGCGGGGCTGTTATTCTATTACCTATTCGCTTGCTCTAAGGCATATTTGCACAGTCTCCGAAAAACTGTTTGCAATCTTGCCAGGTTGCTGGCGGTATCCTGTTGCGACGGGCGCCAGCTCGAACCAGCAGACCCTCGACGAGCGGCGAGCTTGACGCTGATTGGCTAGCAGCAAGCTCAGATACATCTTTCCACACCTGCTCAAACGATAGCATACAGAGCCGTATGACGGTTGATTAGTATATTTTTTAGTATCTTAGTATCTTTTTTGTACCTATTACAAGCATCTTTCGATTTAACCAATTGTAGTAATCAACCTTCGTACGGCTCTGTAAGCGCCACCGCAACAGGATACCCTTACCAGCAACCTGGTAAGATTGCAAACAGTTTTTCGGAGAGTTTGCAAATATACCTTGGAGCAAGCGAATAAGTAATAGAATAGCACCCCGCACAACCCACAAAACAAGTTTTACCCTTGCGCTAGGTTTGGGTCAGCCTTTATAGCAATACTTCCTCATAAGTTTATATGGGCCGCTATATAAGTTTGAAACAAATGCCATGATTGATGTCATACTAAACTATTTGATAAGATCATGACATCCAACTGCAGTTTCATCTGCAGGCGACTAATATAATCTTAATCTAATCAAATAGAACGCCGGCATTATAAATTAATTGAAGCAAACACGCGATGTGTGAGAATGACCATGATACGTATCTCGACGGTCAAATTAATTTGCATACTCAGCTCAAAATAACATTACTGACCGACTGAGTGAATGAATTCGAATCGTTTGCGTTGATCTTGAGTCGAGAGTTCCGATTAGAATCTCCGCATGCATCGCGTGCGCAACCTCCTACTCGCATAGAAAGCATACAAATAGAAACAGTCGTCTCGTGCACACGAATTTGAACTGAACTTCGTTGAAACTGTAAAAATCCTGCAGTCATGTTGCCATGCAGGATCCTCCGCACGCAGCAAATATCATTACGGCGATTGTTCGATACAGACCGGTGGAAGCATGTGGCGAAGGTCGAAATTCTCGCATCCAGGCAAGTTTCTACCGAACGATTGGAAAATGCATACAGACGATGCCGTGATAAATGCAAATGTAAGTTATAATAATAACTATCTTGTATTATTTTTAATTTAGAGATCTCTCAGAGGATCTATATCTATGACAGTGGCATGACATTCTTTCTTAATTTGATAACTATTTGATTTAATATGATAAATGCATTTGAAATACATTCAAGTGTTTTAAGTGTCTTTCTTGGGAATGCAATTGAAACCTTATACATTTAGATTATATAATTTGTTTTGCTGGTGTCTTTCTTGATTAAGGTTATATTTACAGCCAAGAAGCTCCCTAAGGATGTGAATGTTCAAGCAGTATTTGCATGTAACGAACTTGATTTGAAGGAAGTTAATGTCTATGGATTTGATTACGATTATACATTGGCATGTTATAAACCCTCAATGGATTTTCTGCTATATAATTTGGCAAGGCAAACATTAATAGAACAATACAAGGTAACTATTTGTATTTCGAACTATGTTGGCCTTGGATTCGATATAAAAAAATAAAATTTTGTGAATAGTTTTGAGTTCATGCTTAGATAGGATGTTTACAATTTGGTTCTTAGTCATTTGAAAGATTATTAAGTGCAAATTATTTATTTGTTATAATTAAAATAAATATGTAACAAAGTACTTTATATTTCCATAGCAAAAGAAATCAGTTAAATTTTGAATTCCTTTCAGTACCCAAGAGAAATCGAAAAATTAGAATACAAGCCCGGATTTGCAGTCCGTGGCTTACACTATGACATAGCAAAAGGAGTACTATTGAAACTAGATTCGTTCCTACAAATCCAACTGGGTTCTGTCTATCGCGGCTTACAAGCACTACCCAATGATGAAGTTCTACGCTTATATAAGAACCGCATCATTCCCATAGCTTATGTCGAAGGTAACACCAAATCGTCACAGGTATAAATATATAATATACAAGATAATCCCTAATTCGAAACGTGGTAGTTGCTTTTGTAGGAATCCTACTCAAAGATGGTACAACTAGCTGATCTTTTCTCTGTGCCGGAAATGGGACTGCTGTGTAATGTGACAGATTACTTTGAAAAGAATCACATCGATTATCATCCCGAAATACTTTTCAGAGATGTGAAGAGCTCTGTTAGAAGCTCACATCCAGTTATGCACAAAGTGGTTGCTCAAAATGTGAGTGACTATATTGAATATAACAAGGACTTGCGGGATTTCTTTAATCGATTAAAGAATGCCGACAAGAAGCTGTTTCTGGTTACAAATAGTCCGTTTAAGTTTGTGTAAGTAATTATTATTTTTAACAATCTAATAATTATTATTTTGTGGCATAAGGTGTTTCTTATAAAGTTGCATCTAAGGTTGCTAGCCATATATTTGCTATTGCACTATTACTTTTTATTTGTTTTTGTTTGTCTTTTGCTAGATTTTTTTTATCATTCCATGCTTTTTTAATATTCTCAAGTTCGCTTTGTACTTGTTTTTGTCAAGTACTCGTTGGTATGCCTCTTCTTCTTTAATATTGAATTCTAGGGCTTCTCTTGTGTTGTCTGTGCTTTCCTTCCTCAGTGTATGGCCGATCCAATTCCATCTCCTATTATCGTAGTAGTTTTTCGTTTCTGATTCTGCATATGCATTTATAAATAAATGCTTATCATTTTCAGTGATTTGGCAGTTGTCGTCTAAGATTCTGATGCGTACAGCAGCACGCTTAACATTACTGTTAAATAAACCTACTTTGTAATTTGTTGATATTTCTTTTGCTCTTCAAATCTTCTATAATCTATAAAACGCGCTTTGTTTATGCTTGTGCCTTTTGCTACCACCTTCCTCTCGTGTAAGTTATAGATAATTTGTTGAGATAAAACTTTTTATATCATAATTTGCTTAGTAATAATAAATTATTTTTAGTTATATTGCTTATTTTTTAGTAATAAGGGAATGGAATTATTGGTAGGAAATGATTGGAAGGAATATTTTGATGTGGTGATTGTACAAGCAAGGAAGCCAAAGTTTTTTACTGATGAATCCAGACCTATAAGAGTGTATGATGAGAGAAGTGGAACACATATATGGGACAGAGTTCATAAGTTAGAAAAGGGAACGATTTATTATGAAGGAACAGTGAAACAACTTCAAGAGTTAACTGGTTGGCGTGGACATCAAGTTCTGTATTTTGGTGATCATCCATATAGTGATCTTGCTGATGTTACATTAGAACATGGATGGAGAACTGGGGCAATTATCAATGAACTAGAAGTAATTTATATTACGTTTATCTGAACAAGATTTTACTAATCAACGAAATAATTGTTTTTGATAAATAAATATCTAATATAGTTGTGTTTTGTATTTGAAAATTCATAATCATTATTTTGTAGCATGAGATTGATACGCTGAATAATCAGCAGTTTAAACGGAACGCGAATTGGTTGCAAATGCTAACTCAGCTTATTGAGGATCATCAAGATTGCGAAGATGAAAACGAGCAGAACATGTTAGTCAAATGGATGGCCGAAAGAGATGGTTTAAGGTAATCTTAATTCATTAGTAACACTTTATAATATATATTTTGATTGAAGCTTATATTCTTATCTCATTTGTTTGCAGAAACGACATAAAATGCGTCTTTAATAAACAATTCGGCAGTGTTTTCCGCACATACCATAATCCAACATATTTTTCACGACGACTCTTCCGATTTGCAGATATATACACATCAAATATTACAAATTTATTAAGCTACTCAGTCAACCATACATTTTATCCGCGTCGTGGCGTAATGCCACACGAATATACCTCATACTTTGTTTAAATTCTTTGTATTAACACATTAATTTAATTGTTTCTAATTGCAAATATATGTAATTTAGTAACAAATGTGTGGAAACACACAAGTCCACGCGACAAAACCAAGTCTCTAGATATTTGAAAATAATCAATTAAGAATTATTTTTAATTTGCGAATCGAAAATGTTGCTATAAACTTTTTTTTCGCAATTCAATCTAACTCATGCATATAATACTTCTATGTGCGATATATTATAATGCTGAAGGTATTATTTATTTAATGGCTAGGTAATATACACAAGTATACGTAAAATGAGCTGATAAACAAACTGAATTATGTGTTCATAATTATCAGAATAAAAGAGGCTGCTAGAAAGTGAAATCTGTTATCATATGTAGAATGTATTTAATGAAGGAGAACACTGCTCAAAAGTGCCTGATGATGGAGGCTGTGTGCTTTTCTTTTCATTTATATTATTGTAAACTTTATTAATGAAAATATATTGTAGATTAATTCAAATTGTGATTGTATATATACAAAATTAGATAAATGATTCTTGTGTAGCTACAGTGGAACTTCGCATTACGAGCAAAATTCCTTTAAAAAAATTACCCGTTTAACGAGCGATGTTTCGCATAACTAGTGACATGGAAATGCTGGAAGCATGCATGGAAAACTGTTACATTGAGAAGCATCATCCTATTTAAGAGAAACTAAGCACTCTGTAAATTTCTTTAATGATAATGCGATGGCGAATTTTTAACAAATTTTGAATTGCCGGCAAAAACAAATGTCTAAACAACTTTCTAGTAAAAATTAATTAGGTATGTTACTAATTTTTATTTAAATTTTTTGTTTCCTGGAAATTGAATTCTTATTCTAGGTTAATTTATTCCGCGATAGAAGAAAAGATGAAGATAAATCGCCCTCAAGAATTTTTATGTATTTTTCTTTGAATAAATGTTACACGTAACATTTTTTAAGTTTTTTTTTGTTGAAAATGTCAATTTTTGAGTATTTTTAGCATGAATGCATTATCGTACTTAATATTAATTTACACGGTAAAA
>JARJDU010001520.1:0-14472 GCA_030264695.1 Lissagria laeviuscula
ATATCAACTTTAATAATTCTCTTATTTATAAAATAAAGAAATAATAATGTTTTACACTAATTAATAATTGTTGTCTGAAGATATTTGTATGTATACAAAATTTTTCATTAATTATTTCTTCCTAAATTTAAAGTTTCTTGATCATTCGGTATAGTAAGCATTTCAAACTATGACTCTACCTAATTAAAAGTAAAATTTACTTTACAACACCATGACCACTTGTAACCACTCAAGAGACGAGTTCCTGTTCTGTAGCAACAAATTTTAACTCTAATCGAGGTCATACTCAACGCACCGAACATGTTTATTATAATCTTAATAATCAGTGCTTTGTTCCTAATTTATAAACTATACCAAGAAAAGTACACTTTTTGGAAAAAACTAAACGTGCAACAACTCCAACCAACTATACCAATAGGCAACTTAGATAATTTCATCACGAGAAAATGCAATCCAGTCGGACTACAATTATCACGATTTTACAATCACTTCAAGAGCAAAAACCAACGCTTCTTCGGATACTACGCAATGCACACACCAGTATTCATACCAATCGATATCGATCTAATCAAAAACATTCTATCACGTGATTTCACATCGTTCGACCAAAAAAGATTCTTTGTTAACGAAAAAGATCAACCCATAAGTGCAAATTTGTTCTTCATTGGAGGTGAGAAATGGAAAAACATGAGAGTTAAATTAACTCCAACATTTACTTCTGGCAAGATGAAATTAATGTTACCGATTTTATTGGAATGTCATAAACCTATGTTGGAACACATTGAAAATTGTTTAAGAGATCGAATTCCGTTAGATATTAAAGTAGCTAGCGGTAAATTTACTACTGATATTATTGGATCAACAGCTTTCGGCATTGATTGCAATAGTTTCAAGAATCCAGAATCCGAGTTCCGTGTATATGGAAGGAAAGTGTTTGGCGATAATTATTGGGATATGATGAAAGGCATGTTCGCATTTAATTTTCAAGATGCAGCAAGAAAATTAGGCATGGGACCATTTCCTCGTGTGTGTTCTGAATTTTATACGAATGTTGTCGGAGATACGATTCAACATCGCAAGGAAAACAATGTCACTAAAAACGATTTCTTGCAAATGCTTATTAAGTTATATGATGAGAAAGAACTTAATTTCGGGGAGGTTGTTGCACAAGCGTTTGTTTTTTTTATTGCTGGATTTGAAACTTCTTCGACGACAATGACTTTTTGTTTGTTTGAATTAGCGCAGAATCAAGATATTCAAGATAAAGTGAGGGAGGAAATTAGAGAAGTAATTGATAAATATAATGGACAAATAACTTATGATGCTCTTAGAGAACTTAAATATATGAAACAAGTTATTGATGGTATGTCGCAGAATTTAAAAAAAAAACAGATATTTTATGTATTTAATTATTATTTTAGAAACTTTAAGAAAACATCCTCCAGTTTCGACCATAGACCGCATGTGCTCGAAAGATTACAAGCTTGAACAAGAGAATATTGTAATACAAGCAGGAACTGTTGTTACCATGACAACGTATGGCATACATTATGATCCAGAACATTACCCAGATCCAGAAAAATTTGATCCAGATCGTTTCAATGAAAGCAATTCGCTCAATAGAAATCCATTCACATACTTGCCATTCGGCGAAGGGCCAAGATTATGTATTGGCCAACGATTCGGAATAATGCAAACAAAATTGGGTTTGCTCACTCTCCTCAAGGATTATAGATATACTCTAAACTCTAAAACAAGTCCTGATCTTGAATACGAGTTTAAATTTGTCTTATCGCCAATGGGGGATATTTTATTAGATGTAGAAAAGGTTGAATAATGTTACACAATGTTACATATTCTGTATCTTTGAAAATGAATATTAATGTAATTATTTATGGCAAAGAATGTAGTTAATGTATCTAATATGCTGTAAATATATTAATGCATTGATACCATTGGTCAACAATTGGTCAATAATTTAAACAAAATTAAGTTTGCTCGCAGAGCAGCGCTTGCCCATCAGGGACAAAGCAAGATAATTGGCGCCTGGGGTGCGATTCTTATTTGGTGCCCCTTGCCGTAAAGTATTTTTTCAAAAACATCTATTGAGCACAGTTTGGAGCCTCTTTGCTAGTGGCACATTAGTCCCCCTTGCCAACTCCTCCCAATGGAACTGTTGCCCATATGTGCAATGTATGCGGCGCACATTAACGCACACAAGCGCAAACTCTCCTCAAGGATTATAGATATACTCTAAACCAGGGGTACACAGATTTAATCGACCATAAAATAATTAGGCCGAAAGCAATCGCTAGGCAGTAGTGGTGTAAGAAAAGTTGGTACCCGGCGCAAAATTGTCTTTTTCCCTGAAAATAGCAATTCTCTCCCAATAGCACCCCCTCTCTAAATACTTAGTTACAAGTATGTAAGCAATCGACTTAAATATTTCTCGTGATCGACTTTTTGAGCACCCCTGCTATAAACTCCAAGATATATCCTCAGTAGCAGATTTATGCACAGGCGCACGTCTCGAGCTTCTCAAAACAGAGGGATCTCCAAATTCCACAAGTGGCTTCAGAGGAGTCTTCGAGGAGCCTCAAACTCATGGTACTCCTCGGGCAGCTTCAACTCTAAATCCGCCGCTGCATGATTCGTTCTTGAATAAGAGTTTAAATACGTTTTATCACCAATGGGGGATATTTTATTAGATGTAGAAAAGGTCGAGTAATGTTACACAATGTTACAGATCCTATATCTTTAAAAATAAATATAAACGTAATAATTTATGGCAGAAAATGTAGTTAATGAAGTTAATAAATATAATGTGATGTAAATATATATTGACGCCATATTTATTTTGGTCGCACTTTCTCATACATAAAACTCTGTAACTTATCACTATGCGATTTTATAAAATGGAATTGTTCCAAGGCAAATTCATAAAGCTCATTTTCCATTTGCCATACAATATGCTGTTGAATTTTGCGAACAGTCACCTCTGAAGGCGCGACCTTTTGTACAGTCTGACGTAAATGAGATTTATTGCTATTTAAAAAATAATCAGTGGCGCCTTTAAATATTCGCGGAACGGTTTGTTCCAATATTGAAATAAAATCATTTAATTCCTCTGTAACACCAACTAATAAATAATTATTTATTAAGTTTTTCTTTGCTTCTTCTAACGCCCAACTGTTGCCAGGTTTCCTACAAAAAAGTATATAAAATAAGAACTATTTTCATCTTAATCAAATTACATACCAACATTCAGCTGCATGCCCACAAAAGAAAGGGATTTGCAACCACATATTGTTTGGATCACAATCAGGTTGATTCTTTGAAACACATTCATCAAATGTCTACAATATAATCATTTTAATTAGCTATAAAGAAATAAATTTAAAAACATTTACCATTGTATTTCCATGCTTCTTTCTTATTAAATATGGCCTATAATTATCACCATATCGAAGGAAATAATAATAAGATATAAGCCTATCTAAAGGTTTACGAATGATATTAATAAATAATGGTTTCTTTGCACTGAACTTGGCAAAATCAATGAATGCAAAATGTCCATGATATACAGCTGGCTTGATGCTATCCCAATCAGTAATATTTCTTACAATCTTATATTGATTGGCAAGTGATAATACATGATTATTTCCAGTTATGTTAACATGTAGTGTATGAAATTTATTCTTTTTACATAAATCATATGCAACTCCAATGAAACTAGTTGATCCAGTTTTTGGCACTCGATTATATACCACAACGACATCATCTTCAGACTTTACTTTTATTGGTGGGCTCTGGTATATTTCAGCTTTTCTTGATTGTTTAACTATAAAAAGTTTTAAAAGTTTATTCATAATTATATACAACACTTTAATACTTACGGTATTGATCTAATTTTGTAGACGTATCATAAATTTGTACAAAAACTAAAATAAATAAAACACAAACTAAGATTAATCCTAACCTGTAATCCCTCATTATGAACATTTTGGAGTTATATTCGAAGAGTATCACAATTATGTACAAAATTCAAAATTTCATAATTTCTAAATGATTATTACAATTTGTTTTAAATTATAAGCAAGTCTTTGTTTATATTGATTCATTTGTTGTCGTTTAGAAAGGTAAACAAATGCACAGGAAGGGTGGGTGTCAACTTAGGCAACCAATCATGCACAAAAGTACATTTTATCACAGTTCAAAAATCACAATGAATGATGTAATCTTCATCTATTTAATTAAAATTAAACTAGGTTCCACTTGAACCAGATTCATCGTTCTCATTTTCTTTATTGTCTTCTTTAGGTATGGGAGTTAAAGTATCTTCAGGATCTAAAGGTTTTCGGGGATTGCTGGTACCCTTTTCTGCCCGCATTAAATAGTTCTAAAAATATTTATTTATTAATGATATAATTAAACAATTTTAATGTTATATGCAAAAACACTGTCAATACCTCTTTCGCAATCTGCATTATTTCCTCCTGCATTCGTGGCCCCGAATTTTTCACCAAAGAATAAAAAATACCCTCAGTATTCTGAAGCAGAACATATGAATATCCAAACTCTCTAGTCCTCCCAGCCTCCATTACCAATACTTTATCGGAATCAAGAATAGTATGTAACCGATGAGCAATAGTTAAAACTGTACAAAATCGAAATTTCTCCTTAATAGTAGTTTGTATAAGATCATCCGTTTGAGGATCCACATTAGCAGTAGCTTCATCCAAAATAAGAATACGATTACTTCGAACAATAGCACGTGCTAAGCATAACAACTGCCTTTGTCCCACACTAAAATTTGCACCTCCTTCAGAAATCAAAGAAGCTAATCCTGCAGGAAGTTTTAAAACTGCCGGTAATAAAGCAACTTCTTCAATAGCTTTCCACAATAAGGTGTCTGAATGTTCATCAAACGGATCTAAATTCTTCCTTAAAGAACCTGCAAAGAGCACAGGCTCTTGTGGAATTATAGCAATCTTGGAACGCAAATTCTTCAATGGAATTGTTTGAATGTCAATATCGTCAATGATAATTTGCCCTTTGGTTTCTGCAAGTTGGAATAAAGAAGAAATAATCGACGATTTACCAGCGCCTGTACGCCCAACAATGCCGATTTTCTGATTGGGTTTTACTTTGAAATTAAGATCTCGTAACACGAACGGTTCGGAATGTGCGTATTTTAAGTATACGTGTTTGAATTCAATGGCACCTGCACTGGGCCAATAGGGTGGTGGAATTTTCGGAGGTTTAACGCATTGCTCAGGGTGGATTTGTGTATATTCGTAAACTCTTTCCACAGAAGTCATGCAATTATCCATTTCACTCCATTGTCGCATGCCCCATTGGAACATTCCTGTTAGTGTTAAGGATTGAGTGATTGCTAGTCCTACATTGGCACCATAAATATCTGAAAAGAAGGGTAACATATCTGATTTTTGTAGTCGCAACAGAGATGCGATAAGCTGGGTTTGCAGTGGATTTTGGCTCCCGCAGGGGTCTGCACAATGGCACTTGCCGGGCCTAGATAAAATTTCATTAGAATTGCGTGCAAGGCATCCCTTGCACTCCCGGCATAGCGCGTCCCTAAATCTAAATATGATATTTGTCAGTGACCTACGAACCAGTAAAAAAAATTAAGAAGCTATATGTAACTATAGAAATATACAAGCAGCAAATGCAATCTAATACAAATCCAAAAGCTCTTGAAGTGCTGAGACTCATTTCCCAGGCAGATGAATGTGAATCTTGGATATTATCAAAATCATTCTTGGACATTTCTTCAGCTTTGAAAGCTCGGATTGTTGTAAGACCTTGCATTGTGGTATTCATTTGAGTAAAGACGGGGCTTTTTGCTATGGAAAAATAGCAACACAGTTGATTGAATGTAAAATCCTCCTTTCTACACTTACTAACTCCTTCTAATCGTTTAATATTCCTGCTAGTTCTCAGATAATAGATCCTTAAGAAATAAAATACCACCAGAATAATAGCTATAGGAAAGACTGTAAACGGGTTAACTATAATTGTAACGATAATTACACCGAGGACACTTAAACCAATCTAAAACATGTTGCATTCGTTAGTTTAATATCATAGAAATTATAAGTCTCTTCAATACCTGAAATGTATCCATTGTCACATACGGAAACAAATCATCAATAGTAGCCATATCCTTCGAAAATCGATTTAGAATCCTTCCCGAAGGATGCTTATGAAAAAATGCCATTGGAGCGTTCACAACAGCATCAAACATTTGCTTGTGCAAATTCACAGACGCCTTCATGCATAACGCAAAATATGAAATTGAACGTATCAGCGTTATAATTACAGTGAGCGCAATGATAACAGTGTAAATAAATATGTAAACATTAGTTGGTTGTAGTTTATTCCCCATGGTATCCACGGCATTGCCATCAGTCAATCGTACCGTCTCTGCGTTAACCCTGTAACCAAAGACAGAGAAATATTACCAATCGCAATTAAAATAATATGAAAATTACCAATATGTAATATAATAGTCGCAAGAGCTTGCAAAAAACTGCGTTATGAAGAACAACATTCCCAAAACACAGACAATACAAGCATTTCCACCAGCACTAATATATGCGCGATATATTTCACGTTTTACTGAACCCGTGCTAAAACTTTCCCTTGGTGCAGGAACCAATAATCTAGAATTTTCCAACATTTCCGGTTCTTCCTGACCCCTACTATTATTTGTCGTCAAATCATCATTACTCATCTTTTCCTCTAGCCGATATACTAAATCAGGTCTAGCTTTGATCATATCATTGTATCCACCAAGAAAATTAATCCTTCCAGCGTCCAACATCAAAATGATAGGCATTTCCTTCAGATATTGGAATTGATGTGTTGTCAGAATAACACATTTACCTTTGAGAAACTGCATAATGCATTCTTCAAAAATAAGATTACCTACTTTTGTGTCCACTGCTGACAAAGGATCATCCAGAAGATATGTATCAGCTTCTTTGTAAATAGCCCGTGCTAAGTTAATTCTAGCTCGTTGACCACCACTTATGCTAATGCCACGCTCCCCAATTAATGTGTCATCACCATAAGGCAAAAGGCTTAAGTCTCGTTTTAATGCACACACCGTAAGAACTTGATTATATCGAATATGATTATATTCAGAGCCGAAAAGGATGTTTTGCTTAATAGATCCAACAAAGAGCCATGGTTCTTGGGATGCATAAGATACAACACCCGTGACCATTAGTTTTCCTGAGTTTATGGGCAATTCCTTTAATAAGAGATTAAAAAGACTGGATTTACCACTTCCAACCATTCCAATGACTGCCATCATATCGTCCTTCTCCAATTTGAAAGTAATATCAGTTAGGACATTATCTTCCTTCTTTGGTGACCATTTCGCGCATACACTTTGTAAAATAATTGACGCGGTTTCATTTTGTGTGGCATTAGTATCCATCCAATTATAATTATAACGCTTCTCGGGGGGAATTATCTCATCACTTAGGAGAAACTTCTCTAATCTATGTATCGACACTCGCGCTTCAGCAATTTGCGAAATTGCATTGGGTAGCGCGACGGTCATACTCTGACGCATCATGCCGAAAAGAGCAACGACGAGAAAGACGTATTTTGGTGTCAGTTCATTACCGGTTAATACGTATGTTAACAGAGCAAGGAAAACGGCAATTCGGCTGGTGATTATCGCAAATGATAGAAGAAACGATTTTATGTTACAAGAAGATCTGATTTGATGTATTTCAGTTCTGCAAAACAACAGATATTTTAAGTACAATAGATATAGAGTTCTACCCTCTTAACATTTGTGGGATATACACGTCCCTCAGAGTGCGTCTTTCTGACGTCGCACGGACGTAAATGCATGGCAATTTGTTAAGGGGGTGTGTCCTATGCAGGAGTCGTCCTGCTAACTGCAAAATATAACGATATACAGCAGGTTATTGACTCAATAGCAGTGGCGGATTTATGCACAAGAGCAGGAGCCGCGTGTCATGTCAGAATGGCCTCAAAATTCCGAAAGTGACTTAAACTGAATGTGCGCCTCGGGCCCCTTTAAATAGGGCCTTAAACTAATTGTACACCAAAGGCCTCGTCAACTCTAAATCCACCACTGTTCAATACCATTGCATCTGTTTTAATAGATCAATCTAAATATAGAATTGTTACCTTCTAGCTTCTTGAATCAACTGCGCAAATGATTGTTCCCAGGTATGCATCTTAATGACTTGAATTCCAGACAAAATCTCGTTCATTAACCGAACGCGTTCATCAGTACGCGTAGCAGTTTTACTTCGGATGCTAGAAAATTTACTTCCCAAAATAACTGCAAGAGGGTGAATAGATCAATCAACGGATACTACAATTATCTATAAACCTACGATAAATTACTTTGAATGGGTATCTGCAGGACAAATAATCCAACACCTGAGAACGGTTGGATATTACAGAAATAATATAAAAGAATCAATGTGACGATCACTTCGACTGGAATATCAAACAGAAATGGTAACTGTAAGCAGACAAAGTCGAATCGTTTCACGTCATTCGATAGTAAATTCACTAATTGTCCAGTGGTCGTATGTTCTAAAGCTAAACGACTTAATTTCAGACATTTCCTGTATACTAAGGAACAACATCCGATTCTTGCTTTCATGCCAAGATGTTGCAAACTTAGCATGTAACTATGCATGCAAATGACTAAAATAAATGATGGTAAAACGACGAATGTCACGCATAGGTATGCATGGGATTTAGATAAATGCGTTTGGTCCTTTTCATAGTAATACATTAAATAATATAATGAGACTGCTTGACTTATCCTGAAAAGATGATAAGATTAGTATATGTTTATAGTGGAGAGAATACAAGGCTGGATTAACTATTAGACAATTGCCTAGGATCCCACTGCCAGTGGCGGATTTATACACACGCGCATTAAGCGCGCGCCTGGGGTCTCTGAAGCCAGGGAAGGCTCCAAATTCCGTAAGTGGCTGCAAAAGCCCCATTACGATAGGGCTTAAACTCATTGTGCGCCTCGGGGCTCGTCAGCTTTAAATCCGCCGCTGCCATTTATTTCATGGATATTTGCCCCAATATTGGTTAATCCGTCCCTGAATATATTTACCTTACTAACTGCAATGAAATTAACATAAAACAATAACCAACAAAATATTTCAAATAAACTTTGCGCAAAGCACGGAATAATGACGGTTTCTGGCGTTTTTTCTCTTCGTTCCACGCAGCTTCCATTTTGTCGCCCAATAATTTTGATTTGAACTCGGGCATGATTTCGTATAAATCGTCTTCGGTAAATCCATGTTTCCATCCTTGTCGGAAAGTTGGTATAGTATAGCTATAAACAAGATAATTTTAATGTGTTACTTTTAGAGTCATATAGACAGGATAGACCAAATCCGTGTTCCGTGAGGAGCCCTATTCTGCATAATAGAAGAATCGGCAAGAAATAGAATAGGGTATTGAGAGAGAATTTTGGAAAGTTACTAAAAGCAAGAGATTGTAAATGGACAAGGCCCAAATCGGGCTACAGAGCCAAGACCAAGACAGACCTGAAACTCATTGACCTAGAATGTTGAAAACTTACCCAAAACACATTGACGCAAGACAATTTGCTTTAATTTTAGGGTTTGGCTTAAGAACTTTGATACTTGAGGTAGCCTGCATTCTTTAATCTTATTATAGTAAACTAATATCATAGCAATTATACATTGTGTACGTCTTTGATGTATGACTAATCAATGTCATACCTATATCACACCATGACAGTAGTATCATATTCCATATTAACAAACAACAAGTTCAACTGATAATTATTGATTATTATAACGGACATAGAAATTTACCAAGATAAAATTGCTATAAACTATAATAACAATAGTTCTAGTGTTAGGTGATTTATATAACTCAAAACAAAAATTCAGTTATTTTCAATAACTTTTACCTATCTTACAATATAATCGAGTAATATGCATCACCCGTGTTATCTCTATGAGGTTTAGTTATGTTATAATAAGTTTCTTTTACAAAGACAATAATAATTATAATTAGTAACCCTGCTTCCAAAAATCCATAAACTTCATAGGCCCAATTGGTATATATGTCACTTCCAAACTGTTTTATATCCATCTGATTAACTCTTCTCCTCTTGTTTTTCAGCTGGTATAAAATTAATGGAAGCTGAATTGATACAGAATCTCTTGCCAGTTGGTGCAGGACCATCTCCGAAGACGTGCCCAAGATGTGCATCACATTTGGAACAGGTGACCTCTGTTCGTACTCGACCTGGTTGGGTTATCAGGAGTAGAAGGTTAGCTCCGACTGCATGAGGGTGCAAAGGTGCCAGCAATAATAGATAGGATAAAGATAGGATTTAAATACGGGTAGGAATTGTGTTAGCGTATTCAAGCGATGTGATAATATAAATTTTATAAAGTCAAATAACCGAACGAAAAAAAAAATTATATTCAAATGATCGATTGGGAATAAGAGGCGAGTGATAGAAGGAGTAAGGAAAGAGAAAAACAGTACAATATTAGCCCCAAAAACGAAATTTCAACCCAATACATATGAAACTCTAACTACTAAAAAAAAGTACAATCAGGCAAATTTAAACTGTTAATATATAGCGATTATGATACAAACATTAAGAGCAAATACATGATAAGATTAAATATTTATTTTTTAGACTTACAAACAAATGGTATAATAGTAGTTTACGTTACGAGAGTGGTAAGTGGCTTTTTACGTACGAATGGAACAGTTGCGCACAAGCCCCGCAGCTGCGAGTGCAGTATTTGACACGCGAGACACGTACTACGCTTTACCTACGCCCTAATAGTAAAATGCCATGCACTTCACCACGTAAGCGTTAGTAATATTTTCATAAAATTCGATACATCCAGATCAAATTCCACGCAAAGTTAAGATCTGAAGATTTGATGAATTAACGACATAGAAGCACTGGTACTTTTAACTGTCATAATTAGAGACTTTTGGATGCGCATGAAGTACACAAATGTATCAAGCGGCAATTAGGTATACGAAAGAAACATAAAAAAATAAATTAAGTTAAGTCTGTCGCCTGTTGCTGACATTGCTAACGCGACTAATAAGCGAAACAGTTTGACTGGGACCCGTATTTTATATACAAGACGATACTGTAATAGATGCTTGTGGATCTGTGACGAGAGCAACGAGACAAATAATAAACAAAACTACAATGAAGCGCACTTAGTGCGATCTTGTTTAGTGCACTTCCACCGGTAGCGAATTCATGTTCGCAAGTTCCTCACTCGCTTGTAGCAGAGTCGAAAAGTGTTTAGTATTAACGAAGAAAACTCCGCGTGAAGTGTAAGGCTTCTATGTTTGATAATAAACAAATTATCAGAAAGTCAACGTCATAATCTATATATAATCCAATTATATACAGAGACAGGCATACATTCAAATGATCCACATCATCAGGTATGTAGTATGCTAAATACTGTCTTCTATGCATTGATTTGAATTAAATAGAATTGCGAACTTGAACAATAGACTTGTAATCTTTTATAATTGACAAATTAACATTCGATGATCCATGATCCATTCTAATGTGCTTTTGTTTGTTACATAATCGCTATTGTTATATGTTAGTACGTATTAATGTATACAAAAATGTTAACTGATACAGATATCAACAATTCAATTAATTAGTGTGGTTGCAATGAACACAACAGCATCATCACGAGAATGGGAAGTGTGATTTCAGTAGCAGGAAATTTATAATAGGATGTTATATATATATATACTGGCACACATAAACACATAAATCATATACATGTATCACATCAAATTGCGTTAATTTGTCCAAGCTATTTATAATCTCTAGTGAACCTTATCGTTTTTATAGATGGTAGTTAGAATTTACGAAAATTTAATTGAAGGTTTTATGGAAAACGAACAAAATTAGATTACTATTTAAATCAGGCGTGTGCAACCTTTACAAGACGGATTAAACCCTGAGACTTCTTTCAAGTTCTTTAGTGTTTTCACGATTTTTATGTTGGTGTAAAAAAAACTCGATTAGCAATGCAACCGATTTTGTTAATCTTTTGCTTCCAATACGTGAAAATGAGTTCTTTATCATATTTTTTTGGTATTTTAATTTTTCGATTTTATATGACCAATTGAAGGTCGATTTTTTTTAGGCAAAAATGAGTTTTTATTTTGAATTGCCACCATTTTGGTATTTTTTCGAATTTTCTGCTACATGGTAGAAAATTCTATTTAGTATGGGATTTTACAAGTCTAGTTGTTCTACAATCTACCAGTTCTTCGCAAACGATGCAGCCAACGAGAGATAACATTCCAGAGACCACCCACAAATGTAAGTGCGAAGGCGGTGAAAAACAATATATATTGACGAAAAAAATGTTTTGAGGAAGTAAAAATGCTGCTCGACAATATACCAAAAACCCTAAGTTTTTGTCTCTAACGCCCAAAAAATTAAGATAAAGCTTATTTTAGGCCTCTAGAGTTTAGTCCTCCCTCAAAAAAATTACGAGGCCAGGAGTAACCAATAATAAAATTATTTTATTCGATTTTTAGAAAGAAGAGTTCAAAGCAAATTAATTTATTTTATTCCGAATGGATTTAAATCCAAAAGGCCGTATAAAAGCCCCGAAGCGATTTTACACCTGCGTGCCTATCGCCCCAAAATTATAGGAGCCCCCGCGTAGACTGAGATCACCAACGAAATTTATTTCTAATTATTTTTCAAGTCGTGTGACTTACACTTGACTGACTGATTTTGCAACACGGCAAACCATAGGCGTCTAGGGCCTCGACTGAGCCAAACGCGCCTCTGCACGGGTAGGTTGCACATACCTGATTTAAACATTCTAAATTTGTCTGAATTGTCTTCTGACCATCAAATAAACAGCAGATACTAAACATTGAAAACAAGATTAAACAGACCGAATTTAATAATAATAATAGTAATAACATTTTCCCGTAAATGCTATCACAATGTAATTAAATTTGAACAAAATATAATTTATAGCATTTGCTAAATAAAGTTATGTGTATTTATGGCAATAAATTGAAAAAAATATTATTGCATTCCACGAAGTGATTTATCTACTAGCATAAAATACCCATATCTTAATCACCTTTTGATGATAACCCTGAAGACAGATTTATAAATATAGATTACTGATACCGAAATTGCTACAACTGCTCATAATTTTCGAATTCACTGTATTGATCATAACGGAGATTTTCAATTCGAATTCGAAATAAAAACGTAGTTCACTTACAAGAAGCTTAGAAGAAGCTCAAATTAAAATTAGTTACAACTAACAATTATACTAATTATTAATAAAGAATAATAAGATATTAAGAAAGTGTTGCACCAGCTTGTATGTGATTAATCAATTAAATAAATTTAAACAAAAATTGTTAATTAAATTTTAACATACCACCGCTAGTATCCGGCGACAGTTTGACTTTGCCCTGGTCCAAAACCTCATTGAATGCCGGCCATCCGCAACCACTATCGTATTTGGTATCCGAAAGAAATAAAGGTTGTTCACAACAAATGCAGACGTAAGTTCCCTTATCATAAGTCTTATTATAGCATCCTATATAAAATTAAACAAAATCATTGCGCATAATTATCTTTATTTTTTTCTCAAAAAAAAAATGCAAATTTTACCTGTAAACGGACGTTCGGTGCCCTTCTCCTGTGTAACTTGATACTGCAAAGGAGTCAGCCGTTTTCGTAACTCTTCTTTATCAACCATGTTCACGAGAGCTGTTCAAATTACAGAATGATTAAGTATGTTCTGTCCAAGAAACAAATGACAAATGCGTGCATTCCGCGTAAAGTCCGTGAAATGAATGAAAATGTAGGTCAAAATGTAATTGTTGCTTTATTTGGTAAGCCCAATGACAAGAATTGTATTTTATAAGGACCAAATTAGCAGAAAGTAAGACAACGACTCACATGATATGTAAATATTTGCCGTACACTGATTCGACCTAACCAAAGTCGCCGATGTTCCAAATCGCTGCAAAACTAGTTTACTGAGTTTACTCGCACGACGGAACATAACAATTATGGCCAACCGCTTTAAAAATACATTTTTATTAATTTATCCTCTCCACTTTAGTCCAGTTGCAACAGCTATGAGCACTAGGAATTCAATAATATGCTCACGTTCTGGAGCCGTCTCGAATGTTGTGATTGCGTAACGTAACCTGGAAATATTTCGCTTAGAGTCGTGTTGCGAAGTTTTACGAAGTCGATTTTGACTTGAATATTCTTTTAAAAGCGAATGAACTAAGTAATGAATTTATATTTTTTGGTGTTAATAAACAAATGCTATCAAAAGCTAATCTTACTATATAACTAAAATTATGATAAAAGTGAAGTTTAAATTA
>JARJDU010001531.1:0-11085 GCA_030264695.1 Lissagria laeviuscula
AAAAAGTGATGTATCCAATTACATCAATCACTGCCAAATTTGTAAATATTTCAATCAAGGCATATTCGAAATAATTTAGCTCGGAAAACTTTACATCGCATTGAGATCCTGAAATTAAGGTAAAACTTTAATCCGTAGAGCACCCTGACGCGCTCGCATTAAATGCATGTCCTTTTTGTGTTTATTATTGCATTACACCAAGCAAGATATAAGCAGCGCGTTTTGTGCACCAGTTCTCGCTTCTAGGCTTAATAAGCCGATCGCAGAATGTACCACGTCCGGTACAACCGACCAATATCGACGACGACAACGGTAGCAGCAGCGACGTTGCCAGCGGTGGCGGCGACTGAATATCGCATTACGGCTGCCGCTGCGCACGGGCGCGCATTAACTTATTACGACCATTACGGTAATGGCAGCAATTTCGACTATCCGTCCCGCGTCCGTATAACTTTTCTTTGCAGCCGCCACCACCACCGTCGTCGCCATGCACACACCACTACACGTGCCCCGCTTTGGCGACGAAGGCAGCCGCCACAAACGAAGAATGGAACGAGGACGGAAGAAAATAAAAATTGTTGCCAGAGCGGGATGGATTGCGGCAGGACAAAGTGAAGAAGTGAGTGTAGCCACTGCCAGCGTGCGGAACAGAGAAGCGCTGTACGGAAATGCGAACGTAACTCTTGCAGTTTTCAGTTTTCGGGGCAAGAGTTACGAGTGCGTTGTGCGCCTGACTTGCGGCTCTGCAGCTACCACAACAACTGCTATAACCTCGAAGGAAACATAACCCAAATGGATACGAATAACGACTGATATTTAAGATAACTTTAAAAAAAGATATATTAATGCTGATTATATTCTCACAAAATCATCAAATTCTTAATAATCTGGTTAGAGTGGTGGGCAAGCAACTAGATGGATTAGCCTACAACTTATATACGAGGGTATATTTAGTAAGATCATTAAGCAATCGAAGTCCTGTGAGAGATGAATTCCCGGATTGAACCGGATGGTCATTTATCGATGAGCAACATACATCAGAATCGTAGTAAAGTGCAGGCCAATGACACGTGCAAGCAATCTGGATTATAAAATACAGTCAGTTGTCCTTCCCAGGAGTCCTACTCACAACTTCAATCATTCGCTCTGACGAATAAATAGGACTAATAACCTGAACAGTGAAATAATAACAATAATGCAATCATCCATTAAGAATAATAAAAACTAAAAATAATTTCGAGCAACATGCAATATGACACAACACTACCACGATGGTTAGCCAGATGCAATAAGGTATTGAAGGTATTTATGTTCATATTTAAAGTCGCTGTAATAATGTGCATGTGTACACCCTGTATAATAATATACGACTAAAATCAGTTGCACCCGATTCAAAATGTATGCATCTGAGCATTATCCCTCCTGTGGTTGTGGTTTTGTCTGGTCGTTAAAGCATTTTTATCGTTTATATGTTTCCACGTCACTGCATCATATTTCCATCCTGCGTTTTCCATTCCAGGCCACGCTCCATCAATGCCATTCAATCGTGCATCACCGCAACTACCGCCGTCGTTGCGACCGCCGTCTCCGGAACGGAAACAAAGAGTGAACAAGCTAAACAAAAGCGGAGCCAACACATTACACTGATTAAAGAATAAGCCCTAATAACGAACGCCGCGTATTTCTTTTAATAATGGACGAGCAAATTGTGCGATTGAGAGATGCGCAGAGATGATTAGAGAGTAGACGCTGAAAGTCTTCTTTATCGTACAGCTGCGATGACGGCAACGATGGCGGCGTGTAATTTTCAATTAAAACGCAAACGACCTACGCCGATATCTTCCCATATAATTAACCAGCTCGGAGCTGCATTTACACCCAGCAAGAAATCGTCGAAAGACATGGCAGCGCGATGAGATAATTCGTTTAATAAACGCTACTAGTTTCTACATTAAGCTGGTAGTCTGCTTTATACATTCAAGCCATGCACAAATACCTAATTTACTCCTAAAGTAGATTTGATGTCATCCCAGTAAGTAAGTAAGTAAGAGATTGGAATGACATGCAAATGTAGTAAAATTAAAATGGAATGAATTTGCGATGCAATATAGAAGCTATAAAGTATATTTGGTTTGCTGTTGTTGACTTGAAGGAAAACTTAATAATGTTGTTAGTTTTAGCAGGGAAGGATTAAGTTTAATGATATTTGGTTTATACGAAACTAGATGCAGTCGATGGTCGTCGAATTGCATTTGGTGTGCGGTGATGCGAAGGCGAAAACGGGCTCGACGGTCCTGTCCACTTTACTAAAGCGTGCGCGCACTATGCAAATTGGATTGAAATTTCCATGGACGCGATTGTTGTTTGCCGGTGACGCAACGTCAGGACGAATTTTGTTCGTTTCGTCGCAAACATTCTTCTTGCACGTATTCATTGATTTGAAAATGGTGAAATGAGAGCAAGCGAAGCTTTTTCCACCGTTTTCAATAGCGTTTAATTTACTCCGATTTGTGTACTCGTTTCCAAGCTCTCAACCGCGATTATGGAGCTTGCCGTGTTTCCATGTTTACTAAGACTGGATTCGGGATTATGTGGTTTGCGCTAAATCCAGGAATTGACTGAAGTTTACCCGTCTTTGCTTGTAGCTATATATACTAATATGAATAATTAACGAAACATCGACAACATATAAATGTCTAGTAAATAGTATTTATTCGAGATCAGGTGTGGTCGTTCGAAATTGAAAGCTTCTCAATAACTCACCCTTTTTTCTTACTTTTTCTTCTTTTGCCACCAATTTTGGTATAGAAGAGTGATACAGATAGCGCGCAGCAAAAACCGATGACTGATTGATTGAGAGTGATTTCGTGTTTCTTTGAACCGACACGCGAACCTGCATGCACCATCGCCGCCTCCATTCGCGGCGCGCGATTTTGAAGTGCTTCGTACAAGTGCCGTCCAGATAACACCCTCTTCGGCGTCGCCGTCGGAGGTTCCCTTCTCCTTCCTGCCGTCCGGTCGCGTTTCGCTATCGATTTTCGTTTAAACGTACTTAAGATAATTGAAAAAGATTTGGGTAGACTTTCCTTTAACAAGCGCAAGCAGGCTTCCAACAATCGTCGTTCTACTTAAGTAATTGCCGTTTAGAAAGATTTTTGATGGGGTCGTACCGTCGAGTAAACAACAATACCTTTGTCCTGAAATTCAACGTCTTTTGATTCTTCCAATAAAACCTACTACACTATGTATAAATAGTGATACTCTATGAGAATTCTGTTTAAGTCGAGTAGCATGCGGTAATTCAAATTACTAAAAAGAAACAGGCCCAATTTCAATTAAACGGAACAGACCGGGGATGGAAAATAACTCCTCAGTTACAATTTGCGCCTCGTGCCATCTTACTTCCGCCCGTCTGCCTTCATTTCGACGCAACTTTAGCGATTTCCTTCATTAGGCGGAATGAGGTCGCCGCCAAGAGCAGCGGAAGCCGCACCGAAGCGGCGAAGACGACTCCAGAAACCTTAGCTGGGTTGCTACGATGGGGAAGATTTATCCAGTTGTTGAAGCCGAGCGCGGCTCCTAATTAAAAATGCTTAAATATGTCACGTCAACCGCAGCGTTCGCTGTATGAACACAACGAGACGAAAACAGAGACAAGCTGCAAAAAGAGAATTGTATTGTAGGCAAGAATCGTCAGATGAAGTGGTTCAAGTTGCTTCATGTCGACTTGTCCTTCTGCATTTCATTGTTACTTCTCCGTTGAAGTCGATTTTAAAAGAAGAAAAAGAAAAAGATTATATTCTCTTATCACCAGCAATTTTCAAAATAATGTTTGTATCCATGTGTCATTATCTATAAGCTCATACATAAACAACTCGAAAGGAAACCAGGTGAGAACCATTCTTCACTTTACTTCATGCTCAATTACCTTCGGAAGTTTGAAGGAGTCTTAACGATCCGCCGCGCATTGTCATCCTCTTCATTGTGTCGTGCACAACGCGTCGATTATACCATGCATGGTAAACTTCTCCCATTCCAAGATTCAATGTACTCCAAAACTGTATCACTCAGCGAGCATAGGCAAAGGTATCAGCATTCGCGTTTCGCACGTGTGCCTGAGAAGCGCGTCAAACAATGCGGCGGCAATTGCGAGTCTTGTTCTTGTGTGTGCATCGTAATCCTAGAGCGCTTGGAGGACGACGCGACGGCATAGCGGGATATCGATCCGGAAGGACCGCGCGCGCTTAACGCTGCACACGCTGTTTTTACGTGAGCTGAGCGGGGCGGCAAACGCAAGCGGGCGAACGAAATGACCCGGATTGCCTGATATCAACTGAAAAACGAGAAGCAATTCGCGGATCGTAAACGTCGAAATTGCAGGTTATTTACTGAAGACTGGAAACAGAATGAAACAGGCGCGGCGAGAAAGAAAGAGAGCATCGGTGAGGCCACCACAGCAACAGCATCCAGCGTCGTAACATTACTCCCGACCGAATGTGCCAGGACTACTAAACGCCACATCATTTCAGTGTTAATATCTAAAATAGTAAGATATCAGTTTCTGTATAAACCTGATAAGTATAATACTTTGATAAAGAATTTTAACGAACGAATTTCATAAACAAGAAATTAAGACTTTTGGAACTAAAAGCTAAAGTATGCTGAAAAGCGGGCTAAATAGTGAAAACATTCTCTACCTTTGAGTTCAAGAAAAAAGTTGAAAATTCCAAACCGTCCCAACCGCAAAGTTTCTTCATCTCTTTCAACTAGTGGATGAAAAGATTCCAAACTCCCGACAACCAGTGAAATGTGTGTGCACACGCTCGTGCCACACAGTGGACGTCTAATTTATACGTTGAAAGAGAGTTGAGTTCAAACCCCAAGAAGTTGAAGGTGCCTGCCTGCTCAACTACAGACTCTTCCCTAATACACAGCTTTTGTGTTAAGACTCTTCTTACTAACACGAAGAGCAACTGTGGCCTCTTCTCTTCAGAAGCGAAACTTTACACAGTGTTTGATTTCGGTGAGAAGTCTTGCCGGCAGAGAAAGACCTTGCTCCCAGAGACGGCAAACACCCAACCGAAACCTACAAGTTCGAACAAACAACAGAACAACAAACACTAAACAGTGATCAGCACGAGGGCAGAAGCAGAGTGTGTGGATCTATCTCCTGGCTACAAAGAAGAGGCGGAGGATCTAAAACTGTGCGAGTGTTTGAGTTCGAGGAAGTTGTAGGTAATTAGCGAGCTGGATTCGCCGATGCACTCACGACCTACTACGAACAGCATAGAGCACACGATGAGAAACTGATGAGACTGCAGGGATTACAAAACCGGGCAGCGAGCGGGATTATGTTGGCGTAATGCGTCTCGTATCAAGTTTTGTGAACTTCCAATAGTCGGCTTCCGATGCTGAGCTGCTTACAGGGGAAATCAGTATAACGGAATTCTGACCGGGCTATCTAGAGCGAGGGACTGCCAAAGATTGGATTCGTCTTAATCTCTTCTGCCGTCCTACTAGCAGACCCTACATCAATAATCAATTAAACACACGTTAATTGAATCAGCCTGATGGCTTTATGCCCCTTGGGAGATTCGGATGTTTTGGGAGAAATCAATGTGGTACGTCATGCAAAGTGTCAAGATTATTGTCATTATTAGTCAAGTGAATTTTGAAAATATATGCAGCGCTTGTCAACCAAATGAGTTTCAAAATTTTAGTTAAATTTCTGCTTGGTTGAGGTTTTAGAATGGGTCGAACAATGACGATATCTCTTATAAGGCAAGTACTTGAAGTGGTTGGCGAATTGGAATTGTCGAACAAATCTACTATCAAAAATATTGTTCAAGTGATTAAGAATAAGTTGAGGAATCGGTGTCCGGTACATCTTGAGCGAAAAGTACGCATTTCCATTCAACGTGGAATAAAAGCTGGTATTCTAATACAGCACGAAGATATGGTGACGTTTACTGACAACTTCATCGATACTGATGAACCAGAATCATCTGACGAAGATTCCAATTCTGACATCCCGCCGAGAAGAAGAGGGAATAATAGAGCTATAATGAACCGAGATGTAAAAGGTTTATCACCACTGAAAAATCTTGAACACAAGAGTAATAAACATGTCCGGAAATACAAAGCTCCTGATTTGAAGCAGCAAATTGCTCTGAAACATAATAGGGGATCCAGCGTATCGAAAAAAGTAAAAATCAAGTTTAACAAGGCCCATACCACCAAACGGCACCCTTGTCAAAGTCCTGCCCCAAGTACACAAATATAAACCCCTTCTAGTACTTTAAATACTTATCAAATTTTTATGATTTCAGGTCAATGTGATTCCGTTGCACATTCATTTAAACCCTTATCGTATGCCCTTCGAATCGGACTACCTTTTATGGTGGCAGCCGCAGTTGCAGATTCAGTCATGAAAAATTTCTGTTTTATAAAAGCATAATTTCCAAATGATATTCGCTTGTCTTGTGATTATGAAAATAATAAAAACCATATCAAATCAATAGTGGATAGTGTTAAAGCGGATAAGCTTGGCTTTGGACTTGATGCTTTTATATCATCGATTTGTTTACACTACCTGATGGTGAGCGATTATTCACCGGAATATTGTGCAACTGCGGAGAGAGACCGACAAAGGCCAATACCACACCCGCTCCTGCCTAGTTTCAAATTGTTAGTTAGAATAATGCATTGTGGTTGGTTGGGTTTAGCGCATTCATACACTCCAAGCATATTTACTATTTTCTCATAGAAATAACTCGACCTGCGCGTAAGGAAAAACAGCCTTCCGCTGAAGTCAATATCCTTCAATTCTGAGCTAGGGGCCGAATGATTTAGTTGCGGCCTGCTAGGAGCAGACATCTCCGGATATATCTCGGCTATCGATTATGAGCGCTTCCGCGGTGGTGGGTGGTAATTCGCACGCCATCTCGCTTACAAATAAATCCCGGCCGGAGCAAGGCGTGGAAAGATGAACTTAAACGTTAGATATCGGTTTTATTACCGCCATCGCGTTTGCTTCCTTTACTCCTCCGCCTCTCGTTCGACCATTCTGCTGACCGAACGCTGATTTATAACTTTCCCTGAAGCAACTTCAATTAATGTTACCGGGAAGGAGCGTTGGGCATCCTGCATAAGATTACTCCGGACATTCCAAACTATCTAGAGATAAAGCCAAAGCCCACTCAACTATTTCGATCGCAATCAAATAACAATCAAACTTGGAGTAGCTTCAATGTATTAAAGAGAAGTTATAACTACTATCTTGTTATTTGTTATAACATCCAGAAATTCAAAAATATCCAATATTGTTATATATTGTGAAAACAAATTGGAATGTATGCTGAAAAGAGATAGAATGAACAATGGAGCATGTCTCATGTCATTTCATGCAAATCAAAAGAGCGTCGGAGGGTCGCTGGCGGATCTAATCCGATAAATTGTCGATAATGAAGTAGATTTAATGCCACGCGCCTCTATTATTTATCCAGACCAGATTAGATTAGATTAAGAGTGCCGAAGCCGAAGTTGTTGCCGAACTGGCAATCTGCGGCGTGTTGCTACACAAGTTTCGACCGATTGCGGGGTAGTGCAAGGGTGGAATGGCGGTTGGAGATAGTCGATTCGGAGGGGTTAGCCTAGATCGGCCGTGCTTCATCTCGAACAAAACCTTACTTTTAACGACGCTCCTAACTCCACCGACCCTTTCAGCTCTTCACGTGCACGAAAGCACTGGAGGTACCCGTAGAGAACAATGAGGCGATTTCATCGCCCCAGCTCTGCAAATTGCTGATAACCGTTTTGTGTCGGAAGGTTTATTATGAATCATTGAGAATACAGATCTAACAGAAACATTTTTATTTTTGTCTTTTCAATGTTAAACTAAAATGTTCTATGAACATTAGAAAACTCGGGTCACTATTGTGCGACCCGACCTGAAGATACACAGGAGGCACGGTTGGATGACCCGTTATCGCCACCACTGGCGTTCGAGCTTAATAGGATCTGGGTCGAGATGCGGCGAGATGCCCCCGTGAATAAACTAGCCTGACCAACACTGATTCAAGGGAATTTTCACATACACTCGAACATTCCCAAACGAATAATGTAATCCTCCCAGGTCCAGAGATTCTCCTATATTATGCACTTCAATTCGCCCTCGCTGCGGTGCGCGCTATTCCATATATCGATATTGGTCCGCCAGTATTGCGCGGTTCTCCCTCTCAGGATAGATATCCGAGAAAAGGGTATCATGGTATCATTTGCCCAAGCTAAAGCGTCGAATCAGCAGCGAGGAGAAATGCAAAACGCACGAAATTCAGTCGTCAACATTTCATATTCATAGGGAATTTAATCGGAGCACAAGCGCACACAACGCCGAAATCCATTTCCATATTTCTCCGAGCGCCACCATATTCGTCTATCTCTTTCCGTGAAGTCTAGCACTAAGCCCGAATCAAATCTACTTTTATTACTCTATTACCAACACATTTCTTGCATCCAGCTCTCTCAATTCTGAACTACTGCAAAGCATTAGTATTTTGTTGTGTGGTTTTTTTTTTTGGGAAACTTTTGAGGATCACACAGAATCAGCTGAAGGAAAGAAAAGAGTGAGTGGTGCTCTCGAGATGAAAAGATATTATTAGAAGAAATATTTTGATTGATTATGATCTAATTACAGAGACGAGTGAAGAGTAAGAAAGAAATGCGAGTCGAGTGGTCGGCCTAATCGTGCCGAAGACGATTTTATTATGATATGCTTGACGACAAGCATGCGAACGAGGACGACACAACGATGGCAAGGATGAGGACGGTGGCAGGACGACGACGAGCGCGATGCTATTAATCACGACGCTATCGTTTTTTGGCACAATCAGAGAGAAGATAAGCGCTTAAGATATAAATACATATATGGTAGATGTGCGCCATCATAACTCATTCTAGTTAAATGATTTATGTTTGCAATAAAAAAATGTAACGCGCGCGACTAGACGCCCGCCTAGCGTGCTTGCTCTGCATGCAGCAAGAGATAGTCTATTGCTGCCTCACAAAGAAAAAATAATAATATAACAAAATATAAATAAACGAGGGTAGCATTGCCCGCTGTACTGCATTCACAACGATCGGATTATTTTATGAGAAATTTAATGTGCTAAGCAATATCTTCTACATGCATTATAAGACATAAGAAATCTCATAGCATAAATGTGGGTTTCTATAAAGTGAATAACCTATAAATACTGATAGACTTTTTTTTAAATTAAAAATACATTAAGCATTATTGGACAGGAATTGCGGGATTCGTGTTGGACACAAACCCAGGATCATGTAACATGTACGAGTACGTAATTTCGTCGACATCGGCCGACTTGCATATAATAAAATGTTCATTACACCAAAAATACATTGTAAACTATATATCACGACGGCGAAAGCGTTAGCCCAGCTATCCGTCGGACGATTCGAATCGATGTTGTGTTAAACATGCGGAAATGTCGGTCGAACGAGAAGCGTACATGCATAAACGTTCCTCATTCCTATCGAATCCGTGCTTCCCTGTACTCGTTGTAGTTCCACTCGTGCGTACATAAGCTAAGCTCCCGTTTTCTATGCCTAGGTACCCGCTATCAGAAATAGCAGAATTTATCATCAATAAACTAACCTTACTTTTTAAATGCGCATGACAACTTCCACATTTTACAAATTTTTATATTCACAAACAACGTTGATTTTTCTTGAAATAAAATAAAAATGTACAAATTGATTTCTCAATTTTTATCAGGGAAGGTCTAAACACTAACGTTTGAGGTAATTTTTCACTCTCACCTACTCATAGGTAGAAAACTGAATATGCAAACAAATAAACAAACGCATTTGAGCATAGGCTCAGATTCCACACCACTTCCGGCTATCCCATTATGGTCGGACGGTAATGGCTTTATAATAAGCAGTATCAGGGGTAGAAAGAGCGCACGCGGTCCCGGCTCGACCGCGCGCTAACCTTAATTATATCGAAATTAAGTGAAAACGAATGAATAGCCAGCGCCCGCCCGCGTAGGTACTTACAGATTGTAGTGGACGTCGGCCATGTTGGGTCGGTGCTCGAGCGCTTTTCTGTACGCCCACTCTGCTTCCGCTATCCTCGCTTGGCTGCTCAGCACGCTGCCCAGGTTTCCGTACGCTGCGAACAAAAACCAGTGCGAATTAGGCCAACATATTCAGATGAATCAACGAATCATGCGGGATGCCTGCAGCTACAACGTTTATCTTCTCTGGGGTAAAATAAGGTTATGTGAAGTTGTTCTGGGTCAGCGTCTAGATACACAACGCATGCAAATAGGAAAAAAAAAGATTTCTAAGGATAACTAGTTAATAGTGACTGTTAACTGAATCTACAATTGAATAAAACAGGAATGACAGGTTTTTGGCAGGTATAAATAATTTCAATTTTGAATTAGTTATTTGGAAATTTAGGAATTTGGTACTTTTGACAAAATTGCACAATTTTATGAACTTTTTTGAAGAGAGCCCGGAACCCGTTGGAAGACTTGCTGTCTGTCTATTATGTGAAGAGAAGAGGCCAACAAAGGCATGCATACGAAACCGAAGGGAAGGCATTATGAAATTCCACAACAGCGGAATTGATCCACACTCAGCAACGTTGTCCTTTTTCGGTTTTCTACTTCCTGCCATCAGCTTCTCACATCTCCTCTTGCATTCTCCATCTCTACTATTTTCCTACTACGGGTCGTTGTTGCGCTACTATGCTTGGTGGAACAGTTTTCTTCGTGCTTTCCATTTTCTCTTGGATAGCGCTGCAAGTATTGTTATATACGCCTAGCAGAAAACTAGTTCCGACTTTCTTATTTCCTTCGATATCAGAGGAAAACCACAACGGATGTGCAATAAGCCTAGGAGGAGCATAATTTATTCGTAATTGAAATTGTTGCAAGCTGTTATGTGTACGATGGTATCATTATTAAATCTCTAGTGAAACAAGTTAATATTTTCTGCTTTAATTAGAATAGTTTGACTAGTGAAACTAGCATGTTCACGTTCATTACTAAATAA
>JARJDU010001538.1:0-10914 GCA_030264695.1 Lissagria laeviuscula
AATTCTTTAACGACTAGGCAACTAATTTGGTGAATCTACCCTTTCACAACCTCGTGTCTACCACTGGCATAAAACTTTCTCCGAAAGACAAAGAATAGGTCGAAAATGAGATACATAATCGTCGTCCCCGCACGAGCATTACGGCTGCATTTTGGCAGCTGTTTTTTTTTCGATTCCCAAAAAGTAATTTTGATTGATTTGCGTTATAAACAACGGATATTCAATGCGTATTACTACTGTCATCTCCTTGATGAGCTCAAGACTGCTTACCGAGCAAAAAGACGGAAACGATTCAGAAAAAATGGAATTTTGCTTCATGAGAATGCCATCCCGCGACAAAAACTAGAGGAATTCTTTTAAGAGATTCTTGAACATCCCCTACATAGCCCAGACCTTTCTCCATTTAACATTCACATGTTTGGTCCACTCAAAGAAGCATTTGGCGATGATGGAGCAGTGGGAAACATTCGTGCGCAACTGGCTTCACACCCGCTCTCCTTTTTTTCTACAATAACGGCACTAAAAAGCTCCCAATTCGATAAGAATAACGTATTACAAAGCTAGATAATTATGTAGAAAACTAAGAATTGTTTATATTTGATCGACCGTCGTAGTAATAATAATGCAAATTCGTATAATTGCATAAACTTTATTTCAAACTTACTTTGTTCCTGTTTGGCTGCACGAAGATAAAAATGTGTTTCAACAAATAATGGTCCATTTGTATGCAATTCAATTTTTGCAACATAAGGACAGCAATCACTCACTTCTTTTGTGATGCAATCAGAGGCTGAAAAGATCTGGCCAAATGCTCCTTGACCAATGGGATTGCCTAGTTTCCATGCTTTTCCAGTAATATCATACATTATTTCACCTGACTGGATGCCATTGTGCTGCTTCTTTCTTGATGGTTCCAATTCATTTGTGTCATTGATGTGTCTCTTTCGCATACTGCTAAAATATTGAAAGAATTTTTTTGATTGTTTTCATTAATTTCATGATTTATAGCTAAAAAAAACTAGTTTTTACTAAAACTAGAATTAATTTCTTTCTAAAAATATGTCTGATATACCTAACAGTTTGCTAACTTTTAATGTAAACTAGGGAATATGAACAAATGTTTTAAATTTATTATGAAAATTTAATATAATTGCATTTATTAAATACCAATACATTTTAAGTAACAGTAGCATACATTTGAACAAATTTATCATATTCGAGTATGTACAAGTAATGAGTTAACTTATATCTATATAATGACATGTTATACAAACCTTGCTTGTAATAATACTTTAAAGTAAAACATAAACAAACACCGCATGAATCAACAAATCTTATACTAGATTAAAATAAGACTTCTAAAACAACTGATGATCATAAACCACAAGAAGATAACCAAACACGAAAGAAAATCAAATGAATACTGAAATATCACTTACATTGCAACATAAACTGTGTACATAATCACTTTGATTCATTATATCCTGCATTCATCATGTTTAACTCTTTAAAATCATAATAATATAATAATACTAACCTTGAATGTTTGTAATTTTCAAAAATAACACCTCCAGGCTATTTAAAACACGCAAATTTAAAGGGACAAGATTATATCAACTTCATTAGTAGCTAACCTTCCCTCATACACAACAATTACTTCTAAAGCCGATTCACCATAAGCAATGCAGATATTTCATGTATAAGTAATGATAATGCACAATTCTAATTAATTATGGATTTATTAGGTGATGTGATATTTTGTTGTGTATTTTACTTTAGATATTTACGGACATCTTACAATTTCGGTGCAACTGTCAACTGCGACGACCAACTTGTTAGCTGTCAAGGAGTTCCGCGATGTGCGGAGATTGCCGAAGCATAACCGAAGTGTTGTCGTTTAAATTAACGAAATTAAATTCATCATTTACAATAATAATTGGATATGTTAAACGATGTTAGTAACTAAATTATTATAAATAAAAACTATAAGTGTAGCTTTGTATATTATTATATTCAAAATTAAACATAATTTAAACACAACGGTTTTATTATCATTAAAATTTGCAATAAGTAAAGTAAATTACTATTAACGTAAATAATTTTAATAAAAATAAATTCTTCTAATTTTCAACAACTGTTTGTTGTATTAAAACAAAACAAAACAACAAAAAAACGTCAGAAATACAAGAAGCGCATACGCTGAAGGTCGTTGAGTTACGACGGCGTGAGCAACATCGCCCATCTGATGAATAAAAATGCGCTCTTCCGAATTACGCACGGCGTTCTTCATCATTAAAGAATGCATATTTTCTCATTCAACGATCATTTTCCATTGTTTTTTCACCCAAAATGCGATTTTATATATCAACATGAAGCTGTCCTTACCCGTAAATCCATCCAGATGTGTGTTACATTCGAAAAAATGAGCGTAAAAATTATGAATGGTAGTGAGCACGACGGCAACGTTGCAAATTCCTTAAAAAGTTAGTCAATTGAGCATCATCATCCGAAATTTTTTAATTAAAAAACTTACTTTTCTTCAATCGCATTGCCTTAAAAAGAAGCTTCGAAGCATATTTCACTGTATAGTTTGTATCTGCGTTTTTTTATCGATTCAAGCGAACATTTTTTGGATGAAATATTATTGGCATGAAGGCAGTAGGTGTTTTGACGAATCAGTCATAATGTACGCAATGGAGAATATTGTGTATGTGTGTAAATTTATTGTTTTTTGAAGAAGAAATTAGTGGAATAATTGTAAATTAGTGACTATTGGATATTGCGAACTAAGTGTAATTGTTGCCTCGTGTGATATGATTAAAGAATTCGGGATTGTGCGATGTGGAACACCGATTGTGAAAAATGGGGACCTTACGTCAATCAAAACAAATTGAAGAAACGATTGTAAGTTGTTTAATATCGCTCAAAACTAAAATAATGAATAATCTACATCTATATCAAGCATTCTAGTAAAGTTTGCAAGCTTAATTCATAAGACTAGCGTTAATTTTCTTGTAGAAAACTCGATTGTTTTAATACTGCCTCAGGCTATGTAGCTACTGTCATTTAGCAATATCCATGTCTCACAATATTTTCGTTTATTTTAGGTTTCTCCGCTATAAATGATAATCACGTCTTCGATAGAGAGTATTATCAAGTATTTCTAATGGTGCTAAGAGAAAAGGAACACAAAATGGCCTCTGAACAGCCAGTAAAAAAGAAACTTCGAAGGGATGAAGAGGATCCCAATAGTGATGAGCCAGACTTTATACAACCAAATGGAATGCGGACGGATTTATCCGCGTTGCATTTATCTCTACCACCGACAGTAAATGAAGAGGATATTAATACCATCAATGAGTTAAAATCACCAGATTTGTATTTCCATCCACCTCACTCAATGCAATATGGGACTGAATTAATATTAACCAATCAAAATGAACATGAACATTTAGCAATAATAGATACGCATAGAAGCAGAACCACATCACCCAACACAACCAATTATGAAGGTCTGGATGTGTTTCAGGATTATTTAATAAAACAGTGTTTGTGTGGTATCTCTGAGGCAACACTTCGAGAACCATTTGAAGGACAACTGGTGAAGGATGTTCATGGTGCACAGAGAACTGCTATGTTAGTGGAATGGCCCACAACTAAGATCTTAGCATTTCTATCAAAACTACAGCTCTTATTTGATGTATATTTAAAGCAGAACAATAAGGGTCACATTTGTTCAAGAATTGTTGATATTTGTGACACAATTATTCGAAATGAGTACAATCTGATTGAGCAAATCATTAGTTTATGTGAAGTGCAAAATAAGTATGTGAATTATCTATCTGCAAAAGTACTCAGCAGTTTTCTAATTGTTGCTAAAACTAACATTAACAACGAATGGCTGGAAACTATTATTAATTTTCTGTCAATGGAAAACATTGATTATGGCAAGACTAATTTTGCATTGGAAATTATCAAAAGGGTGGTGGAATGGAAAGATATTGAGATCCATGTGTTAGAGGATAGTCAAGGAGCTGGTACAAGTAGCATGCAGGAGTTTTGTTCAACAATACCATTCACTGATCCAGATAGTTATGATACCTCAGCAATAAAAGGGCTGATAATCAAAAGTTTAGAAAGTAAATGGCCAGATTTGGTGCATAAAATCAAGAATCTCATCGTTCAGAATGACAGTACAGAGGGACAAACATGTGTATTAACTTTTTTAGCGTTATGGGAGAGTACAATTAGCGTAAAAGCGAATCTTAGCGTTATTGATACGAAGCCATTCTACGCTCATCTAGAGATATTCGTTGGGTTACTACAAAGCAACATACCACCTATCATCTGGAAACAATTGCTCTCACTCTTCAATGAAGTCCTTTGCTATGGTAGCACATTAGCTCTCCAGGATATGTTACCTGAGGATACTTGCCAATTAGCGCATTTAATCGTCCGATATGTAAAAGACTACAGATTATTAGATAGTTTACCATATAAGCGACAAGAAGGTTTCACCGTGAATAGTTTTGTAGGAACGATACGAACTGTCCATGCGAATGAACCAACGATTGATAAAACTTTACTGCAAAAAATGGTATTGTTAGTATTGAAATCTGTTGCGATAACAATCAAGGAAACGCGATCGGATAGTTCGGACTCGAGCGTCGGATCGGATGATTTTGACTTTTATCAAGACATGCAGCTCATTGAACGTTCCATTCGGGACGTACTGAAAAAGGTCGACTTTTTTCTCAAGAACTCGCTCGATTTTCATCCCGAAACACCATTTTCCAAAATACTTATACACTTGTTTAGTGATCAGGACGATTATATGATTGAATCAATGGTTTGTACATTGGATATTACGATTGGGATAAGTTACAGGAACGCGGTGTTTCCGGATTTGATTAATATGCTGAATCCTATCCATTCTTTCATTGACTTCTTGCAAGTTGTCAGTAGGGATTCGGGGGTTCTATTGGACTATCTAGTCAGCAACGAAACGTGTTTCTTGCTGTATTTATTGAGGTTCTTAAAGTATACTAAGCGAAATTGGCAGATGTTCTTGACGAGTTGTAGTGAATATTCGGCGGGGACGAGAGTGAATGAGTTGGACGAAACGATGTCGGTTTTGATTCGTTTAAGGATACAGATTAGCAGATTGGTAGATAAAGAACTTTTTCCGTACAATATCAGCCCTGTTTTGAGACTGTTAGAATTATGCGAGGGGTTATATGAGGGCAATGATTATAGTTGATAATTTAATTTGTATTATTGTTGGTATCGTTTATAATGCAAACGATATCTGCATTATTACATTATTGTACTATAAATTTGGATTTTACAGGTATGGATTTAAATGCATACATGTAATACATAAATTCTTTTATGTGAATTTCATATAATTAGTAGTCTTCTTTTTTTTTCTTATCACATCGGCAATGGTTGCAAGGATAATTTTATTACAAACAGCAATATGTTTAAAAAAATATTTATTTTTGTTTATCAAATTTAGTTTGCTATTAGTTTTCATGAAATTTAGAGATTCTTGTACTTACATGACTGCTAATTGAATGAATTCTTATAAATAATTTTAAAATAATTAAATACTGATATAGTAACAATTAATTTAGATTTAAGCATAATTTAAATTAAATTATTACTCAAGTATATAATAATTATTTAATTTAATTAACTAAAGATTTTATACTTTCCAACACAAATGTACTAGAAATGTTAACTATCTTTTGTTTTACTTATATGTTTATATAAGAACAAAAATGATAAGAAGCATTATTTATATATATAATTTAAGTGCCTTAAATAGTTAAAATGTATAAAGAATTATATATATATTATATACATATAGATAAATTTCACATATTTTGTGAATATAAGCAACAGTTATATTTATACATATTTACTATAATATTTATATAATTATATTAATTAAAAATATGATGAAATTTACCAATGTAACCATAAATGAAAGTATTTGGTATAGATTTTATCTTCTTACAAAGTTACTTGCCAGATAATAACGTACAAAATCAAATAACAAACAAACCAGTAATTTGTAAGTAATTTGAAAAAGTTTTATACAAAAGAGAAATTAAGAGACGACGACGACAACGATGCCACAATAATTAATATATTAATAATTATAATATATATATATATATATATATTGATTATAATTATTAAATATAGTAATTAATAAGTTCTTTAAACTTTGTATAGAATGCACATATTCTGTTAAATGAAAACAGTTACTACATTGCCATTATTTTATTGTAATATAAGCACTAGTACTACATTTTCATATTATTTCAATAACAACAAATCTAATTATCCATGAATACAACAACAATAATCTCATACATATTATAAATTTTATAAAATTTTTATATAAGGTATGAATGAATGTATTTATTTTATATTAGTTCTAACAACACTTCACTTCATTTGATATGTTATGTCTTTTTACATATTAAGCATGTACGTAAATCTATATAAATAATAATATTTCTCATTCAATGAAAGAACAGTTACCCGAAATGATTCTTGTTGTAAGAAGAAAGTTCAATTTATCTTGCATCATGTACAGATGTCATCTTTTCTTATTGATACGAATAAGGAATAATAGAAAAGTTATAATTAATTTATGTATTAAAATTATTCTACTGAAACATTTAAAATCAATCAACAAAATGAACATAATACCACATAATACTTAAAGTATATATATAAAATGTATGTATATGTTATCTAAAACATAGTTTTATTCAATTTTGTACGTTGAATAGAAAGAACTATTTAAATTGACGACAAATAAAAGAAATAGTAAAAAATGCAATATTATATATATGTAAACTTGAATTTTTCTATTAAATTAGAAGAATCAAAATATATGAATAATCTAATGCAATTCGGTAAGAACTGGAAGTGCAGGATGTCGTTAAATGTACAAGGATGAGACGCGGGTATTGGCATGAACATGTGAAGCGAATAGGTTCCAGGCAGACTGGTAAAATGGACCCAAGCACCAAAATCGGAAGGGAGAGCTGGACATCTGTCCCACAAGAAGCATAGAAGCTGCGAATAACAGGATACCTCTTACAAAATGAAGCAGAAGGAGGAAAATCTAAGAATAAATTCAACTTTGGTCAAAATACTATGGATTCTCATGTACTATACTTATAGACATCAATTGTTTTCTCTCAATTTTTACTTTTGTCCTTTTTCACAAGTTAAAACATTGTGATAATGGAATACATTTATTTCAACTTAGATTATGAGTAATTTAAAACGAATTTCCAATATGTTTGATTTGTTCTTTAGATTAGAGCAATTAAGATTTCAGAATTCACTAATTCTACTCATTTATTTGTTCAACAAATTGTGCTACATTGGAATAATCAAACGAACATGTACTACTGTTTTATTCGACCGAGTCTGCTATACTTTAGTGATATGTATATGTACACGGTCACAATGGACACACGGTGTCGGGGCTCATTTATCCTGAGGGGTTCTCGATCGAATTTTGAAAAAGTGTTCTACGCCTATAATATCTGCTTTGTTCATTCATTCCCAATTTGCACCCCCGTTCCCAGACTTCTTAAAAGGAATGTTTTCGTCTTGGATCCAAATTTGTAGTTACACCTTTTCCCGCCGTAGGAGCAAACTGTTGAGATGAATAGAGCGGAGGAGGAAAAACAAAAGAAAACTTTTCACAAGTTTTTTCACCAAAAGACAGATTTATCTTAGCAAAATCATTATAACTACTAGCTGAAAGCATTTTTGGATGAAATTGAATAAAGTAAGTCCATAACTGGTTGATACTGAAACCTTAGAGAGATCAAACAATCCTTGTAGGTTTTCAATATGTAGGGAAACATTGTGATAATGTTTGGAATTTAATTCAATCATAATTATGAGTAAATTAAAGCAAATTTCTGTGTTATTTAACTTACCGTACTGGACTTTTGTGATAGGTAGTAGAACATTAATTTTTGAGCTATATGAGCAAAGTGAGAAGCTTGGTACTTCGCTCTTTACCAGCGGCGGATTTTAAGCTGGTGAGGCATTAGGCGCACAATCAGTTTGGAACTCCTTGTAAAGGGGTCTTCGGAGCTATGAATAAAGATGAGTTGCTGTGATTAAAATAGAGCAAGCGAAACAAAGTTAAAAGAACTTTTCACAAGTTTTGGATGCGGCATCGAGACGCACAGATTCAAAATCTTATTTTATGTTTCACTTAAGAGGCCGACCTACTACACGACGAACAGTTTCTCAAGGGGGTCCGGGTTAAAGCGGGCGGCAAGGAAAAGGTTTTTAGCAGCTCAATTAGTGAGATCACATTCAGTGACGGCGCTAACATGAAGTTTCCTTCACCAGTTTGAAGGTAAATGAGCCTCTTAAATAAAAATATAGATAAGATTACCCGTACTAGCCCCTTAATACTAGTGTTAATTTCTTTTTACATGAAATATCAATTAAAACAATATTTTATTCAGTTATTAGTTTATATGCTCATACATATCTTTCAATCATAACATCTAAGCAGTAGAAACACTGTTTTCTAATAAAACCAATCAAAAATCATATTTTCATACAAAACCTATGCTTCAGGACATATTTAGCTGGCTTATCATTCGTTTTGCAATAACTATTTAATCGAGTTGATTCCCGGTAAGCAACCTAATGAGTCATTTACCAATTTATCAGGCGATTCATTTATCTAATGTCATGAAAGATTAGCAAACTTATAAACTACACTACAGCTAAATATAATTTACTTATGACTCTGAGCTTATATCTCATAAACAACAAGGTATACAACTATATAGTCCATACAATATTTGTAATAATATAGTCTCATACTCAAATTATATTTAAAACATCCTATCGAAATACATTGAAAGTTGAATTTACATTATGGCATTATCCATTTCTTTTATTAAATGTTATTGGAACATGCCTAATATTTACTTAAACACATGAGTATTAAATCCAAATAATATTCGTTGAATGTCTAAAATACAAAATCAATATGCAATTGAATTTTTTACTTATTACAATTTCAAGTCAATGCAAATCTAAAATGCATTATATTTCAAATATATAATAATAGTTTAAATTATATATAAAATAATTTATACTTGTAGTAAATTAATTATCATAATCCTCATCAATATACAAATTGTCACCAGTATTACTTCCATAACTATTGTTAGCAATTGGTACTAAAGGTGGGGGATCAGAGAAATTTGATGGACTAATGTTACCCTCCTCAGGATCTATTTTTATATGTATTTGTGGTGTTTCTTCTTTAATAAGAGAATTGCATGGACTAATGCTACTACTATCCACAGGATTTCCTATTTTTATATGTATCTTTGGTTCTTCATCCTTGATAAGTGCCCCAACAGACACATTCACTTTAGCAAAATCATTAAAGCCAGCAGCTGGAACCATCTTTGGATGAAACTGAATAACTGGGGTACGTCTAATAGTACTGGCAGATGGTGCTCCATAACTGGTTGAAACTGAACCTTCAGAGAGATCCAATGGTCCTTGTAGGTTCTCATTCTGTGGTGAATCACCAAATTCTGTTTCAGCATTGTTATCATTATCTTCTTGTACACTTGCATCAGGGATATTTCTAACCAAATCTTTGAGGAAATCGAATCTAGATTCTGACTGGATGCATTGCTTCAAATGTGATGGTGTGAGTGTCTTAGCATTTCTTGATTCTGTTATCATCATGGTTTTTGTTAGTAATGACTCTACAAAGAGTTCTAATGTTCTAGGTAGCTATTATTAAGGAAAAAATATGTAATAGTTAAAGCAGAAATTCATTGATAATTAGAGAAATTATCAGAATTTTAAGCAAATATAATTACAGTTATTATTGCAATAAAGGATATAAATTATAATTGGTACAGCTTGTGCCACTTTTCCAACTTCCTCATCAGTTTGCATAATTTTCTTAATTCTTCCCTGAAATAAGATGAAGTTTATTAAGTTTTTGTTGGATTAGATATTTATTTACCGCTGGGAATCGAGCATTGTACTTCTTCTTTTTGGAGGGCATTTATTTACTTTTTTGGAATTCTAAATCAAATTAAGATAAACCAGATCGTCCGTCAGACTTTTTTAGGTTACAGAGACGTTTGATATCATTTGTTACGTGGGTAGCAGAGTAAGAATTTATATATTACTTGTGTTGTTTACGTGTTATTTGGGTTGCCTACAATAGAAAAAATTACCAACATTTTTTGAAAGTTTTAAAATTTAATTAATATATTGCAGAATGATTGATATTTACAGAAAATAGTTCTTACAATTACTAATTTTGCATTTTATTAGTACACACCAAAAACAAATTTATAATAATTAATTAGTTATCTTATTAATTTAATTATTTATTTAAATATGATATGCTTTTGTTAATAAATTATTGTTGGTTTTGTCATTTGAAGACTATTAATATATTACAACTATTTAAATCATTTCTAAATTAGTCATCTATGAAGAAGTCAGATGATGTCACAGGAACATTCGGTACAAACTACGCAAATGATGCATCTGAATTTCCAGAAGATTACGAAATCGATGCTCAATTCTCCAAACCAAATGCAATCATTTAAAATAAACAAACAGCAAATTCATTATATTCCACATTTTATATTTAATTTAAGTTAACCTACTTTATAAAGTAACTCGCATTCCTATTTCCTACATAGCAGAATATGAAAAAGTGAATCATAATTCATTTCAATGGATGTTATCATGAAGTCTATTGAAATGCAAGTAGAACGATTATTACATACATGCACTCACGTTTACGCATTCATTCTGGAAGATTTTTTAAAACTAAAAAGCAAACCAACCGAACGCAATCTC
>JARJDU010001546.1:0-14365 GCA_030264695.1 Lissagria laeviuscula
ACAACCACCTATGAAAAGCATATGAAACCATCTTCTGGCTGGCAATAATAGTTATATATGTTAATTTATTAAGGTTTTCATGTATTTACATATGTTTATTACAGAAAATAAAATATATTTCATATAATATAATTGTGTTGTCATTTGTTGACATCAAACTATTTTTATAAATTCATACATGATTCTTGTTGCAGATGTATCCAACATATCTTTAGAGGATTACTACAGATCGTCTTTACTTTGCTATTATCTACAGCTAAAAAATGATTTTTCTGTATTCAATTGTACCTAGGGCTAAAGCTAATTATCAAACAAAGGACATAGAGTTCTTCCTGAAAAGGAGTTTCTGGCATATGAAAGCTAGACAAATTTGTATTGGAATTTATTATGAATTAAAGATACAGTAGATGTTGTTACATTATATGCTTTTGGGGCTTACATCATATACAAACAATGATTTCCTATGTAACAAAAGAATAAAGTATTGGCATGCAGCATGTGTCCAGTATGATTAGCTTGATTGTAAAGTAATTGCAGCTAATAGAGACATATTCTATATATCAGCTTATATAGCAAACATTAATTCAGTTAGCTCATAAATATCCTGAAATTCATAATTATGATTATATTAAATAAATTGAAATATTATTCTGAATCAGCTGATTATTTTCAATCAATTTGTGGACTGACTATATGCAAATTGCAATACATTTATTTAAAAATATTTATGAAAATTCTGATTTTTTAAATGAAACAAACAAAATACCAATAAAATATAATATATTATTGGTTTATAACAGGGATATACATATTAATGACTTTTCTTTTATTATTTAAACAAATTCTATATTGTCCACATATTTTTGTTTTGATATAGGATATCTCCTTCCCTGTTAGAGTAAGGAATAATTACTTGTACAGCATCTTATGCACTAATATATCTCAATCTAAAATATTATGAATTATAAATGTATATCTTCAATAAAAAATAAATTAAACTTGCAATGCTTTTAAATGCACAATGCTTCAATAAATTCCTTTTTCCTTTCCTTCCCCATAACTATAAATATCCATAGCTTCTTTTTCACTTGGTTTTGTTCCGAATTCCTGAAATTACCTATCATCTTAAGGAATACAATTATTTCGACTTCCAATAATAATTGCTTACATTATAAACAATCAGCATAATTATGCCTGTGATACATACATCCCTCACATTCATTTTCTAAACGTGTTGATGATTTCCGATGCAATATTCTAGTTTAATTCTTCTAATTGGTATGATGATTTTAATTGAATGTAGTAATGAGTTTTCATGCTGAGAATTTTGCTGTTAAAATTTAATGACATTATCGACCGCGATAAATGGTAGCCACCACCTAAAAATAACAACAAATACTTGGTAACAACACTTGAATATAATTGATGACAGGTCAACTGTTTGCTATGTATTTGAATATCAAGAACAAGAATAAACTGACCGTAAAGAAGAAACTAAAAACAAGTCCACTTATAAATAACTCTTTTATATATGGATTCATTATTAGTTTGCTGGAGCAATGGGTACTTTTTGAACTTAAATTGATTGAAATGTAAATCTGACACAATTCATTGACATATTGAAACAATTGAAGGATAAAAACAGTTAATTCTGCAAATAAAAATACAAAATAGAATAAAACGATGATATAAATGCACAACTTTATTAAAATACTGAAACATGAACATAGTAATAGAATAGAAATTTGAATTGCAATTTAGTTGAGGTAACACATAAATATATTATATTTTAGAGCTTAGAGCTACGTTTTACGTTTACGTTTCTGCCCTTTTAACATAACAACAGCAGCTGAAGCTTCATCCAAACTGTTGCAAACATTCTTAATGTCTTCATCACTTGCATCATACAACTTCCTTTCAGAAGGATCAAGAACTGCAGCTGCTCGATATCCCCTGCCTAACAATTGAGTCTTAAAATACTCAATATTCTTAGCATCTTCTCCCGAAATTAAATTATTAAACAGCTCTTGCGGATTCTCGATAGACATCATGCTGATCAAATCGTCGAAGAGAACTTGACGAGTTCTTGCAGCTTCCGGTTTTTCGTCAATTGTCTTCTCTCCAATAGAATTAAGATCATGCTCCGCAAACAAATGTTCACCATTTGGTAAGACCTTCATTTGGAAATAATGCTCATCATTGATTTGAACAGGAGTCAGCTCTACATGTCTTATTGGAGAGATTTTATTCATCTTGAAGTAACAAAGGATGTACATGTCTTTCATTGCATGCCAAAATTCATCAAAATCGTTGTTATATTTCCTAGATTTGCGAATCAATCGTGGTTTGGCTATATATAAACCAAGAGTAGAATAAGGTTCTAATTGTGCTTGAATTAGTGTAATTCCAGGAGGTATTTTAGAAGTATCCTTGATGCGACTCACTTGCTCTGGCGTTAATGATATTGATACCTTACCATCTTTCATGAGGGGTACACTATACCCTCCTGTTGTATTATCATCCTCTTCATCAGCATACACTGCTTTGAGAATATCATTACTGGTTTTATGTACATTGCAGTTGGAATAGAGCTTAACAGATTTCTGCAATGCAAAGCTCTCTACAGTAAAAAAATGATGACTTCCTTCATATGGATATAAGTTGTGATTGGCAATATAAACTTTATTGCAGACACTATCAAGCAGCTTCTCAGTTAAATGCTCTTCTTGGTAATATAAGTGAAGGCACTTTTGTTGAAGGACAGCATATGCTTCATTATAGAAGTCTTCAAATTCCAGCTCACTGCTTAAAGACAGCACTTCGAATTTGGTTTTTGAGTCTTTCAGTTTTGCCAAATGTGTCATTACTGCAAATCTGTCATCAGTGCCAGTTGTAGGATCTGCTCTTGTTGTGAGAAACAGAATAAAATGCTCTTTCTGTGGATACTTGCTTTGCTTGAGAGCATTCAATAAATGGGTTGAGAACTCTCCTGTGTTTGCACTGGCAAATTCTGCTGCTGTTTCTTGACTTGTTTTATTGGCATAGTTGAAAACTTTCTTGTAGGAGTCAACTACATCAGAATCATATTTAATGAATATTTGTTTGTTTGAATCTGGATGGCATAGCACAATCGAAAGAGTGTCACAAACAGACAAGAAGTTGGCAATGTTTTCAGAATAAAAGTTAAAAGCTGCTTTCATTGCAGTGCCAAAGGGATAACCCTCACCAGTATTGATAAACATATCAGAATGACAATCAATGAGCAGGATTACGTATGATTTAAGATTAAATTCTGGTTGCATCCCAATCTCCTCTTCATCTTCCAAAAATCCATTATCTCCATACATGTTTCTGCTTAAAATGGAATGCATATATTAATTATTCTATTGGTTATATGAAAAGTATAAATTAAGTAGGATAAATTGTTTACTACCTTAATTGTTTATAATGATGCTGTTGCTGTACAAACAAAACCAGGTTAATGAAAAAACCGCGAAACGCGCATTGTCTGTATGCAACTAACCATACAACTGACAAAACAAAATGGCATCAAAATAACAAAAATGAGTGTTGACTATATGCAACTAACCTTACAAATTTGCAAAATTATTAATTATATACTATTTTAAAGATAATTCAAATAATATATTTAAATACAATTATTTTAAAAAAATAATAAACGTTTTTAAATATAACATACAAGTTTTTAAACAAAATTAAATATCAATATAATAATTATTAAATATTTAAATTGTTTACTTATTTATTACTATAGTGGCGCCTCTGACTTTGCCCGGTGATATTTTACACTACAATTCGCCTGCTGAATGGTCGCCCGATTGTTGATCATCCTAATTAAAACTTACTCCTGGAATTCATTTAATAATTTGATTTAATTACTGTTTGCTTTTCGTATTATACATATAATGAATTAACATTGAGTTGAATGGCCACAGGCTGAAACCGTCATTGTCACCAGTATAGAGTTACAAGTAATACCGACGCCTACTTCTTCATGAATTTTACCATCGGTTTATTCGCATAAAATGTGAAACACAACAAGTTTCGGAGATTTTATTGATATCGGAAGGATAAGAAGGAATTCTTTCAGGATAGCAATATGTGTAAGTCTTCTTTATCATAATAATACATCTCAAAACAATCATCAATTCTTATATTAACCCATTTCCATCAGCTAATGTGAATTATTTTCAGCACAAATTGAAGTAAACAAGCTGCAACAACATCTCAGTCTTCTAAAAGATCAATATGCTAAGCTTCAAGCCAAATATAATGATGTCGAAAAGAAATATTATAATCTCTCAGCTGGGACACAGGATACAGAGGATACATTCGCAGCAAGATTATTAAAAACTGTAGCAAATGTCCATGAATCTGCAATCTTTAGTGATATTGCGGTCAAACTTCAAGATGGAAAGTTAACTCCTGCACATAAATTGGTTCTTAGTGCAAGGTCAGAGTTATTTAATGAAGAGACATTGCAACAAAATGAATTAGATTGGTCTCAAATGGATGCTGACGTTGCCAGTAAGCTAATAAGATGGCTGTATACAAATGAAATTGGTTTTAATGATGATAATCTTACATTGAAGCTTATATGCAAAGCACATGAATTCAAGTTGAATTCCCTTGTCACTGCTTGTGAGCAGCAACTTATAGCAAATGTGGATGTTCGCAGTTGCGTTCGATTTTATTCTGTCGCCGAGGAAATTGAAGCATCGGATCTGCGAGAATACTGCTCGGCATTGATCAGTACACATTGGGATGATTTGGATGCAGGAGATTTCGAGCACATGAGCGGTCCATTGTTATATAAAATGTTGAAGAGTAAAACTCAATTGGTTCTGCATACAGCTGTAAGATTACAAAGAGAGGATGTGGTGTTCCTGTGCTTGGTGGAAAATGGATCTAGAGTGAGTTTAATTAAAATCTTTATTTAATATCTTAATAAATAAGCATTTAGTTATCTTAGAAATGATATCATCGTAAGAATGATTAACATGTAGTTATGTTGAACAATAAGTTTTGTTGAACTATTGCATAAGTCGCCTCGACAATAGCAAAATTCCGTGCGGGATGATCGTAGACCTTTGTCATCTATAACGGAGCAACCTTCGGTGTAAGGTTCCTCAATGGCGATCTTTAATTGCCATCGGCCGTCCTCCAAATCTTGGTAATCGTTACGTTGCTGGGCGCAGTCTCTTTCTGTTCCATTCACAGGCCGCGGAAGATTAACGCTGATATCTTTCTTCATACACATTGTGGAATATGGACAGTTGACTATGTACAAGTCCGAATAATCGAAGTTTGAACAGAGCCTCACAGTCTCATTTGTATGTGGTGAAGGTTTCGTCATGGTACATTTATAGCATTGGAGTGCTGAAACTATAAATATTCTTTATCAACTTTTAATTGGTACATTTCTACATGTTGATAAGACATGAATGACGACAGCCTACGTTTTCCCTTGTGTGAATCATTGTAGTTCTAATTTGGTATGTTTAGAGATTAAAAAGTAGAGGCAGAGGGTTTTGCCATGTAGTGTAGATAGAAAAAAAAAACTGATGAGACATTTATCAGAGTGATGGTATTAAGGCGGTATGTAAACGGTTGATATGTGATTAGGACATCCTCATTATCTGTGTAATTGACGAATTTGTATAACTGACTTTAATAAGGTTCTTTGCATTCATTCATCTTAGAGTTTCTGCTTGAAAAGCTTACAAACGGTTGCGGAATATTTAATTGCACAATTTGAAGATTGTGTTGTAAGAGTTCTGGTAGATAAACAAAAAACGAAAGTTGAAATGTACAAATATACAGTACAAAAGGTGTTATAGTCTTATTGTGTCAACTTGCTAAATTAAACTGGAGCAAAGCCTTCATCATGTTTATGCTACATTTTTATGTATTATATAAAAAACGAGTACCTTTTACTAGATTAAAAACAGTTGAAGTAGTAAATATTAAAAAAAAAAGATTTATGTGAGTAATTGCCCGGTGCATTACTGACACGCAATTTGCTTTCACTGCATAGTTTCTTGCAAAAATTAATTGCACGCGCTTTTTGGCATTACTACAGCAGTTTTTTTAATGAATTGAGGTCATCAGTTTTATGCACAATCAATACTCAATCAAGTAAAACAGAAATTTCGATCTAAATATAACTATTTTTGTACGAAATTTATCTAAAACGTTTCAATCTAAATATTTATTCGCTACATTTTCAAATTTCAACACTTAAGACATACGTTTTTTTAAATGTATGTCAGGTAGAACCGGTTCATAACGATCATGACCATCGACTTCTTCATATCATGTTATACGATAGTCTTATAACATCGAAAAGAATTCGAGACCTTGAATCTATCAATATTTATCTACATAATTTATTACAGTATCTGTTGTTTGTTATCTTATCAACTTTGGTATTATACTTACTATCAGAAAAATACTTAATATATGTAAGTTGGCTTAATACTTACTATTGTTTATAAAATTTAAAGTAACTATCATCAGGAATATCACAGACGATTTCTTTGTTGCTATTAGACTCATTTTCTTAATTAATTAATTTACAATCACTGTATATCACTAGAAAATCATCAATGACTTCTTTGAATTATTATTCAAATCTTTGGTAATATGTAAATTCGATAATTACGCGTTCGGGGGAATGCAGCATCGCGCGATTTTGCGATAGCTAAATGTGCGACGCAGCTTGACCATTAACGTCGACTGTTCGTAGAAAACTGAGTCATGAGCTGTTGCCTGTTGTATAGCAGGCATATGTAATTCATATATAGTAGTAGTAGCAGGAGTAGCGGCGCTTTGTCACTCCTGCGGCCAAAACAACGGTGTCTCTGACACATGTTTTGCCTCGTCGACAATTCGACGCTTACAAGATCTATAACTAAGCAAAATACGTGATGAACTGGGGGACTGAAAATAATAATGCAAGCTTTATAGGAGTTGTAATAGTAGATATAGCTATTATGTCGTGTGTATTTATACAGGGCCTAGTTCTATTATCATATTTGAATGAATATTTACTCTGAGTCAATAGGTGACCCGATAAAGGCGCGTAGGACATAAGCGCGCAGCTTATATTATAAAATAAGGCTCATTTACTACATAAAATAGGACACTAGTTCTAGAATTAGCCTCCCAACATCTTAATTCTTAATATAAACAGCAAAAGCAGTTGCGGGAAACAGTTGACGAGTGATTCGCATGTTATGAATTCGATGGCCCGCAATCTGTTTCCTGTTTTCAATTCATAAAGAAAACCTCCACATGTCTTTTGAATTAGTTAACATTCGCATGCTAATTGAAATATTTTTATAATTTACAGTTATCAGATATTGTGAACGTGTGGTCACCATCAGGAGAACTCCCACTGGACATAGCACTACGAGCAAAGAACGAAAGTATCGCCAAAACTTTAGTCCAACACAACGCCGATGTAAATATCCGCGATCATGCTGGCGAAACGCTTCTACATCGTGCCATCCGTCATGAAGACACCTTCAGCGCGTTATTCCTCTTAGACGCGAACTGCGATGCCACCAATACCACTCGCAACGAAAACGAAACAGCTCTTCATCTCATTGCCAATGCGCATTCTCTCCAAGACGCTATCACAATAGCAGAAAAACTAATCAACAAGAATGTTAACGTCAATGCTCAGAACAAACACGGATTGTAAGATTTGTCAGCTGCGTAAATTACTAAACTAATAATTTTTCTGTGTTATCGTTTTAGTACCGCTTTACATATTGCCATAATGGCAGACAACAAATCCATCTTCTCGATCCTTCTGAACAACACTCATCTCGATCTTAATCTAAAAACGAATTCTGACCATACACCTTTATACTATGCATTATTAAAACGCGAATCCGGTGAAGATTTGTACACTGAAGAGTTGCTATCACGTTCAGTACACACCGACTGTATCTACAACAAAAACAATGATAACTTGCTGCAAGTTCTTTTGATGGATGGAGCAGTAACATCCGCAGCTTTCTTAGCTGATCATGTACACAATTATAATCATTGCAATACCAATGGGGAGACATGTATCCACACTGCATGTAAACGCAATGCTTATGAATTCCTCAAGAAGATTCTTGAGCTTGGTGCAAATCCGAATATTGTCACAACAGTGGAGCGTCGCACTGGGTTACATTATGCTGTTTTGGGGGCAGCGGAAGAGGCGATTCGAGTGATGGTCGAATTCAATGCGGCGACTGGTAACAATATCAAAGCCGATTTCAATATCCGAGATTCCGAAGGAGAAACCCCTGTGAGTTTAGCTTTAACAACAGGACACAATAAACATTTAGTCCCAGTCCTGATTGAAGGAGGTGCCGATGTTAATGTACGCAATGGGAAGGACTTTACACTGTTACATCAATCCATCTTGAAGGAAGATCCGGAAACGGCGATTTTTCTATTGGATCATGGGGCTGATATCAATGCTATGTTTGTATATCTTCTTCCTCATCATCATATTAGATCTTAAACTTATTGTAATTTACTTTAATTGTTTAGGACTTCGGATTATGAAAGTCCTCTGCAATTGGCTATCCATTGTCGTTTGGCAGAGGTAGTTGACGCATTGTGTAGTAAAGGTGTCGATATGTCGGCTACTGACCGTCTTGGGAACTGCCCACTTTGGGCAGCACTGGATTCAGGACAAGATAACATTGCAAGTATTCTTGTGCGACATGGAGCTGATACTGATTGTTGGGGGCCGGGACCGGATGGATGTCGTCAAACGCTTCTACATCGTGCAATCGATGAGAATAAAGAAGCTGCCGCAATATTTCTTATACAAGCTGGTTGCGATTTGGATTCGCCACGAATGCCAGGTGCACAAGGCGAAGGCGGCGATGAAGCAAAAGATAAAGCTTCGCCATTGCATTTGTGTTGTCAATGGGGTCTTGATACAGTTGTCCAGGTACACGAAAATTAACTAAAACTTCTGTCCCTATTACTACATAATGCATTTTAGACTTTGGTTGAACACAGAGCGAATGTGAACTCTCGCGATTGCGATAATAAAACGCCGCTTCATTTAGCTATTGAAAACCAGCATCCTGCAATAATTTCGTTACTATTGAGCGTGCCTGAAAACGATCTAAGTCTTAGGGATAAATCTGGTTTGAGTCCCTTCGCAACTGCTCTTACTGTAAGAAATAATAAAGCTGCGCAGTCTATTTTAGATAAAATGCCGTCCGCTGCCGAGCAGGTAATTTCTAATAAAAAAATTACATTAATAATTATATAGTAATTAAATATATAATTATAGTTTGATGCCAAAGGACACAATTTTCTTCATACAGCGATCAAAAAAGGAGACCTCGAGAGCGTCCTATTTCTACTTTCCATCCAAGTCGATGTCAATTCTCGTGTGCAGGATCAAACACTTACACCACCCATTCATCTGGCAGCTCGCTGTGGTAATGAAACTCTTCTTAGAAGTTTGATCCTAGCAGGAGCAAGAATTGAAGACCGAGATGTTCATAAGTAAATCAAGATTTTCCTGCTAAACTAAATATTAATTTTGACCTTTTTTAGACAAACTGCTTTACATGTAGCAACTCATGCTGGTAATGCCCCTGGTGTCTTAGCACTGATACAAAACAACGCCGACTTTGATGCAGTTGATATGAACGGCGACAATGCTCTTCATGTAGCTGTTCGCGAAGGACATCTGAATGTCGTTCGCGTTTTGTTGACTGAATCAACCATAGATGCGGAAGCTATCAATCTTAAAGGCAGGAATCCGTTGCATGAGCTGTGCAAAAATGGCAAGGAGAGCTCTGCAACTATTTGCGAACTCTTTCTGGAATGTATGCCCGATTATCCTATTAATAAACAAGATGTAGATGGAAATACGCCGCTTTTACATGCATATATGAAAGGCAATGGGAATCTCTGCAGAGTGCTGGTGAAAGCTAAAGCTAGTCTTGCGATGGAGAATCATGAACGTGTTACTTTGTTTAATTATCAAGTAAGAACAGGCATCATTGCATGATGCATGCTATAAAAATGAAAATCTAATTGATATTTTTTGTAGGTGGCAACTAAACAACTGCTGTATCGACTATTAGATCAATTAGCTCAGCAGGTGCCTTGGGCTTCAACTGATATGTGCCAAGAGTGTGGCATTAGCTTCACAATTATCATTAGGAAACATCATTGTCGACATTGCAGTCGAGTTTTATGCTCGAAATGTTCAGATCAAGAAGTCCCAATCATCAAATTTGGGGAGAACAAACCAGTGAGAGTATGCAAAGTTTGCTTTGACGTGCTCAAAACTGGTGTTGGACAATAACTCTTTATTGTTACAAGTCATGATACTATTATATGTTAAAATTCGTAATTTCAGAGCAAAGGAAGAAACATTCCCATATTTTAGTTTAGTTTCTAATTCATTATCTATAAATCATAACAGTTTGCTTATGATTCTATACTCTTCTATTATATACATAAGTTATACATATTATAACTTATGTATAATTTTTATATATTATATTATATCTGTATATACACAGTTAAATGCATAATATTCTCGATATTTAACAATCCTTGAAGCTTTCTGCATAAAAAACAAAAGAAAAAATATCGCAAGACTTCAGAAATGAAGCAAGTTTGGTTGCCTATGTTAAATGCATTAATCGACCTAGATATTTTTCAAATGACCTTGTAAAGAAACACCAAGAAATTGTTTTAAACTATATTCTATTTATTGATGACTACATATTTTGTATAAGAACAAAATTGTTTTATCCACAATGCTTCATTGTACATTACATAATTGATGATTTATTTTAGTTTGAGGAATAACTTTGGTGTTACGCAGTGATCAATGGCATGCAACATGTCAAATAATTCTTCAACGCAGGTCTCGGTGGTTTTACTCCTGGAATTTACACGATCGTTGCAAGCTTCATATCGTTCTATTAAAGGTTTTACATGATGATCGTCTCTGCATTGATTCTATAATTTATTGAATTATGTAATTATGTAATTTGAGGTTAGCCTATTTTTTTGGATGAATATAATTACCTTGAGTGTAACTTGAGGATCTTCGAGCTCGTCATCGTCGGCACGTACACGTGGGATAATGGTGGATAACTTCGCAAAGAAATTATCAAACATTGTTAGAGTATTTTCTTTTAAAATTTGTGGAAAGTTATTGTAAAATGTTCAGTTTGATAAATGACAGTTGACATGGAATACATACAGGGTCCTGCAAATTATAATAAGTCAATGATTCTTAGCACTTTTGACGATAAATAAACAAAAAAAAAGAATTTATTTAATATAATATGTAGGTAAACTTATTTTTAGTGTTTAATAATAAATTGCTTATATTATTAACACGTAAATTTTTTTTTCTTATTAAAAATACTTTGGAATAGTGGTTTTGACAGTTTAAAATGATAGCAGAATAGTATTAGCGATTCGAGCGACAAAAGCGCGTTGTCCGTCGTCTTGGCTCTATAAAATTGCAATTTATTCTCATTTGAGTATTGCTAACATACAATTAATATAAATTAGAAAATTTTAGCATCTTCGGCATTCGCATAATGTGAGAAACCTTGGTACGACGTGGTGAATGAACGTCGCGTCGCCCTTTTCGGAGCTTAGCGTCGTTTTATACTCCGCATAAACAAATACCAAGTTTCTATAGTTTCGGCGAAATCAATTTACCGGGCGATTACATCAAGACTGCTCCGAAACAAAGCCTTTCAGTTAGCAACAAATAGGGAAATTCTTTCGCCCTAGAGCCTAAATTGAAAGAGTTAAAAATAGTAAACATAACCTAACAATTCTGTATGATGCGAGCGAAGAGTTATGTTTATGAACCGAGTTGATTTAAACGCATGTGAGTGATCCATTTCAATTGTTATTTGTCCATGTATTTGTATTTTTAATAATAATATTCATGTTTTTCTATATAGAGAATGAATGGGACCATGGAACGCTTAAACCCCAACAATCATCAATTGCAACCAAATGTTGGCAAAACTCAATTGAAAAATTACAAGCTTATGTGTGATCCCATGCTTGTAAAGGGTGTTGGAGTTACTAAGATTTATAGATATGATGGATTTGTACCTGGGGATCCTGCATGTATTGTACCAAGAGATCCAAGAAATAATCAATTGAGTCGGATATGGTCAAGATTGAATACTATTGAGTTACCTGTACCTAGGTAAACATATATTGTCACACTTCTAGTTTATATATTAATATTATTTTCTTATCTATATGTAAAGGTTTAAAATTGATTCCAACTATGTGGGTGATCCACCAGCCATTGAAGTATCCATCTTTCAATTAAATGATAACATTGATAAGCAGTTTCTTAGAGATATGGTCCAAAAATATGGCACGGTGGACGAGTTGCAGATCTTTTATCATCCTGCAACAAATAAACACTTAGGACTAGGAAGGATTGTCTTTGAGGCAGTTGCAGAAGCAAAATTATGTGTGGAAAAGTTGAATAGCACTAGCGTCATGGGTAAAATGCTGGAAGTTGTCCTAGATCCATTTGGTGAGAAGATCAAATTAAAGTTTGAGGATATTGTCAATGAAAAGAGGCCGCCGTTGATAAGCGAAAAGCTGAAGAAATTAGATGAGAAGAAGATAATTGATGTTCCAGTCGATAAATTGCCTCCTCCGGTATTTCCAGCATTAAGAGACGAATTGGTAAACGAAAGAGATAGAAGATATGAGGATGATAAGAGAGATTATAAGGAGGATAGAAGAACTGTGCGGCATCAACGTAAAGACGACAGACATTTGCCCAATGATCATTATCAGTCGCGATATAAAAACGAATATTCTCCGGTGAATAGTAATCCTGTTGAAATGGGATATCCTCCGGTTCCACCGGTTTATCCTCCACCTACACCTAACGATACAAGAATGACGTAAGAATTTCATAAATTTGTGGGTTTCTTAATGATATTATTTTCAATATTTAATTTTAGGTATGATTATATGGTCCCAAGTGGGCAATATGCAACGCCACATTATCCTACTTATACTCCAATGACGAGTTGGCCTCCTCCTCCGCCTCGACAATGGCCTGAAGTACCATCTTGGCCGGACAAACAACCTCAACCACCACCTTCAGTTAGCACCACAAACAAATGGGATACCAATCATATTGCAGATAGTAGCAAACGAGAAAAGCGGAAACATAAAAAAGAACGGAAGAAAGAACGCGACAGAGAGCAGAAATACGATCGAGTAGATTCCCGTGAGAAGGACAAAGAGGAGGATGGTACACCAGCATTGGATTTAGACACTCGGATTGCGATGCTCCTCAAAGGCAAGAAAGCAAACGCACCGCCATTTCTCACTTTACCTGATTCGGATGACGACGCTACCAAGAAGAGTCCTCACATACCAACTTCTGCGGACAGCGACGATGGTAGTAGTACCCGCAATTCGATTACATCAATCTAACTATAGTTCTTGTTTTAGATCATTCGAGCGTCTCACTATCTGATATGTTAATCAATCCACCAGCACCTGATCTTTCTACATTGGCAGCAGCCCCTCCAACGGAATCACCACCAATATCACCTTTCCCATCACCTTTTGAAACGAAAGAATTGTATCTACAATCTTACCGAGATCAAATCGATTTCCTTCGAGGAGAGAGCAAACGCCTCCTTTTGGAAAAAATCGGCTCGGACATATCCTCCAGTGAAGACGAGCTCCTCACAGGTGGTCAGAATTACTCTCCGATTGCAGATTTCAAAACGGATCCGCCCAAATCTCTGGATGATGAGATGTCGTTATCTTCGCTTAGCAGCAATGAGAAGATCGTTGAGTCTGTGGAAGCTTCCTATAATCAAGGACCTTTCTATCAGGGTGTTTATCCAGCTGCCACTTATACTACACCTGACTGGCGTCATCCTTATCCGACGTATCCTGGTCAAATGTATGCAATGCCACAATATCCACAGTTTCCTTTTCAGCAATCCTATCAATCTTATCAATTCCCTAGTAGACATCCATCGAAATCCGAGCCACATTCAACAACTATCGATGGTGTTGTCCAACAAGTCGCACAGGAATTGAAACAGATCCTTAAAAAGGATTTCAATAAGAAGATGATTGAAAACACGGCGTTTGCCAAATTCGAAGCCTGGTGGGAGGAGGAATCCCAAAGGATAAAAGACATCAAAGTGGAAATTCCTAGGAAAGATGAGCTTGGATCGATGGAACCACAAGTTAAAGACAACATTAATTTACTTCTTGAATCAAATCGAGATAGTTTTGATGGCATGGGTCTTGGCCTAAGGGCATC
>JARJDU010001548.1:0-10635 GCA_030264695.1 Lissagria laeviuscula
ATTTATTCTAAACTATATTAAACGAATTTAATATAAAAACGTGGCAACTAAGCCTGCCTTAAATACTCAGGGTTTTTATAGAAAACACTAAATACACCAACAATGTTTCCTTACTACAAATTATTCCAAACTTAACCACAATGAAAACATCAATAAACTACAGAGTTTAATACTCAGAGTATAATATCACAGTTAATAATGTTGTAATTCTCTGTGATGTTGTAATGCATACTCAATTAATAGTATAATTAAAAGAAAAATTACACAATGACGGAAGAGCGACTAGTTAGCGAAATTCCTAGCAGTTTAAAACAGCTAGCAAGATTAGTTGTAAGAGGCTTTTACACCATTGATGATTCTTTGATTGTTGATATGCTGGTAAGAAATCCTTGCATGAAAGAAGACGATTTATGTGAACTTCTTAAATTTGAACGCAAAATGTTGCGAGCAAGGATAGCCACATTAAAAAATGACAAGTTCTTGCAAGTGAGGTTGAAAATGGAAACGGGACTAGATGGCAAAGCACAAAAAGTGAATTATTATTTTATTAACTATAAAAGTTTTGTAAATGTAGTTAAGTATAAGCTGGATTTAATGCGTAAACGTTTGGAGACTGAAGAAAGAGATGCAACAAGTCGTGCCAGTTTTAAGTGTCCCAATTGTTACAAGACATTTACTGATTTAGAAGCTGATCAATTGTTTGACTTTATGACTTCAGAATTTCGTTGCACATATTGTAGGGAAGTGGTTGAAGAGGACCAATCTGCCATTCCCAAAAAGGACTCAAGATTATTACTTGCCAAATTTAATGAGCAGCTTGAACCTTTGTATATTCTACTCAGAGAGGTGGAAGGCATTAAATTATCACCAGAAGTTTTGGAACCAGAACCAGTTGATATTAATACAATTAGAGGATTAGATAAAAAACCAATGCCTAATTCAGAAACATGGTCTGGAGAAGCAACAAGAAATTCCGGTTTTGCAGTTGAAGAAACAAGGGTGGATGTTACAATTGGAGATGAAAACACTGCAATAAATACAGTTAACAGGAAGGAACAACCAATTTGGATGTCTGAGTCTACAGTTATTGCAAACACAGAAGATTCTTCACATGGTGTTGGTGATACTATTTCTGAAGAGGTGGATTCAGGAAATGCCAAGAGTGATGATATCATGAGTGTTTTGCTTGCTCATGAGAAAAAAGCCAATATTAATACTTCAAATGCTTTGAAAGGCATTGCAAATCAAGAGTCTGATTCAAGTGAAGATGAGATGACTGAGGTGGTTAAAGATGAGACTGCCGACATTGAAACAATGGACTCAGATGAAGAAGATGATAGTAATATTCCACTGGTCAAAGTGGGAAATCAAATGTATGCTGTAACTGTTATAAATGATTCCATCATTGCACAAATGACTCAAAGTGAAAAGGAAGTTTATGTGCAAGTCTTCCAAGATTATTATTCACATATGAGTTACTAATTTAATATCTAAGTTTATATATAAAGTAATAAAAATCAATCACTATCATCGTGTTGAAAAATGCCATGAAAATGGAAATGATTTATAAATATGATAAGATAAATTATTCATGTTGACTATTCTTTTATTAAATTAAACGTAACGCGCGTCAATTTTGGCCGACACACAAAATGCACTCACTGTCTTTGCAGTTTTATATATTTCATCACTTCAATGTTAAATGTTATTCCATTCCTTCCTTACAACACTTATCATTTAGGCTTCAAAATCGCCTCCCTCGGTTCCCTCGATGTGGCTGTCTAGGTCGTCCTCCCATATTATTTCCTCGGTTACCTCCCCTAGCGTTACCATTACTACGACCATTTCCTCGATTCATATTTATTCTGAAATCTGGAGGAGGTGGTCTTTGCATAAAATCCATACGAGGTTGAAAATTTCCTACATTGTTGAGGAACATTGGTGGCGGCATACCCATACCACCACCATTATGTGGGAAGAAACCCGGAGCTGCACCTGGATTACGCATGAAATTATTAGGACCCTGATAATCATAATCCATGTCTTGCTCGTCATCATATCGCATTCGATAATTATCGTTAAACGGTGGAGGTGCACATGGGGGCGGCTGTCGAAAGTCTATATCTGGTTCTCGCATAAAATTCCCACCATTGCCTTGCCTATTATCATGAATGTCTGGAGGGCATTCCCAAATTGGAGCTGCTTTCGAGGGGTCAGATTTACGACTTAGCTGAGAGGCTTTGTCTTCATCTTCCTCCTCTAAATAAGCTTTATTGAGGTAGTCGTCATCGTCGTTGTGCGGCATCACGTCATGAAGTTCTTCTATTTGACCTGAATCAATTAATTGTTGCAAGATCTCTGGTCCATCTGCGATTGCCTGTTCTAGTTTGGATCCAGCTGGAACAATAAAACGGATATGGATAGCTATCAATGCGCAACATATGTATTTTAGGAGGCTTACGTTGAACTGGTATTAGTTTCCCATATATAATAATAGCATTTGGTGTAATTTTCTGTAAGGGTACAACGCCTGGGGTATTTTCCACAATTTGTGAAATGATATCGTTAACGGTTGTTGACGCCGGCGCTTCTTCTTCGGCACCAGTTTCGTTCCATTGAGCTTGAAAATTTCGAGGAATTGGTTTGCTATAAGGAACCTTCTTCAATTTCGATCTATCTTCATTTGCATTTGAGACTGCATCTAAATCTAAGCCTGGAATTTCAGTATTCAAATCATTCTCGGTTACAATTAAGGGTTCCACTTTGTCTTCGGGACCCATTCCAGGTATCATCGCTGGCTCGTCAATATCTATATCCTCCATTCCAGCAATTCCTGGTGGTAAAGTGTTCAAATTGTATTTGTCTCGCATTTGATCGCCTGGACGATTCCGAGTCCAGAATTTCGAAGTGTGATCATTCGAACCGGAGCAAAGGATATGTCCCAAAGGATGCCAGGCCAATGTCCACACGATGCTATCGTGGGCTTGTTCAATAGCACCTACTTCTTTATCAGCTCTGCAAAGAAATGAAATAAACATACATTTTTTTCTGTAAACTAATTCTCTTTTAAATAATATTTACCCAACGTGCCAAAACATAATGGATCCATCCGAACCTCCACTGGTAAAAAGTCCTTCATGATGGGGATGCCATGCAACGCTAGAAGCTTCTTTTTTATGCCCACGGAATGTTTGTACCTCTTGGCTGAGATTTCGGAGGTCGAAAAGTTTTAATAAATGATCTCGGGAAGCAGTGATCAACCAGTTTCCATTATCATTCCATTTAAGATCCATAACTGTAGATTTGTGCGCGTGGCTAAAATAATATTGAAGATATTACTATTAAATGATCATTAATTTTTTGTTGGTTGGTATAACTTTATGACAAATTAATTATCAATATTTACTAAAAATAGGACTCAATATCAAATATTGTTTTCGAATTTAATTAATAGCATACAGTGTGGCCAAAGATTGCCCAGTCTTGGGATCCCACAATTTGATGGGCTGTTGATTATCCTTGCTGCCCGAGATAATAAGCCCTTTCTGGGGATGCCAATGTACACATTTTACATCTGCTCCATGACCTAAAACCAAGACTATATTATTGCCCTACTATTCAACAATAAATAATTTAAATACACATATAGCAGAGAACTATAAATTATTACCTCGAAGTACTTTCTCCTCATGGAAACGGAAGAAGTCCCAGATCCGAAGTGTGCCGTCATCGGAGCAGGTCACAAATTTACTATCCGTTGGACTGAAGCTAAATGCAACAATAAGATAAAAGAAAAACGCATGAAAATAAGACACTCCCAATTAACTTTTTATTATAATTTTTTTGTTGGTGTTATTCACCATAATTGCATTCTAAATCGATCAGAAATGGCACTAACAGTAGCATACCGAAATAGGGACGATATGCAAAGGAATTGGAGACCATTAATGATAACGAGTGTATGAATTTTATTTCCTTTCATTCATTATTCCAATTATATAGGCAAAACATAAACTATAAGAATTGTTTAATTAAAAAAAAAAACGGACAATAGAAAAATCGGAGGCACTCTAAAACAACAAAACGATTTTTCAATATTTCAAGAGTTTATTCATTTAGATCTCCTGTACATCGTTCTTGAGATATCGCTTGCGTCGGAATATTTAATAAAAATAGATACATATAAAATTTCAAATACCATATCAATCTATGCAAATCACAGGAAATTATTACTTTTTAATATCACAGCAATTTTATGTGGCTAGTTTTTATTTGTAATAAAAAATATTGAAACATCCCTTGTTTGAGTTGAAGCCTTTATTAATTAGATGTTCCTTTTCTTTATTAAACTGATCACGATTAAAGGATAGGTAGGTGCCATTTATTATCATTATTATTAACGCTATTATTATTTGTACAGAATGGAGCAAAACGGAGTCAATGTGTAGATACCTTATTCCACGCAGTGCTTCTTTGTGTGCCTGGAACATCTTCACGTTGTTCATATTTGACTGCCAGTATTTAACGTATCCCGCGTGATCTCCCGTTACCATCCAGCTGTCATTATGTGACCATACCATTGTTCTAACAGGACTATCATGTGCCTAATAATACCCCCATACAATGTTATAACTTTCCTCAAGAATATACAACATATTTCTTAAGAAAATTTAAAAAAAAACTTACCTGTAAAATTGTTTCAAAGTTAAATGTAAGGCCATTCCATAAAGTAAACTCCCCAGAACTAGCACCAGTTACTAGTCTTCGACCTTCTGGTGTCCATGCCATACAAAAAATAGGACATCTCATTTTATTTGTAGCAGTCTTAACAAATCTTGTGGTAACACAATTAATTGGATTGTCTGGATAACTAGGTGGTGGCATTAAATCTGGGTAATACATGACATCAGGTTGAAGTGCACGTCTATCTCTTGAATCTCTTTGCCAGACTCTAGTTTCTAAAGCTTTTATAATTGATGAATTATAATCTACAGTTTTCCTCATAACACTTTTTCTTAATCGCTTTCCATCAAAATCTTCAAGTGTCATATTGCCCAATGGTCCAGGCAATGGGCGTTGTGGTGTCGAAAAAGGCCAGAAAGGTTGTTTCACCCCAACTGGTGGTCGATAATTCTGTCTTTGATTGAGTGGTGGACCATGTGTGTTATTAGTTATGTTGATATTTGGTGGCGGTACTGACATATTTGGCGGCGGCTCGCTGAGGTTTGGTGGTGGCAGATGCACATTTGGAAGTTGCGCCGACAAATTCATTTTGATAGTTTTTGTAGCTCTACTTTATATATTTCCTTTAGACTAATGAGAGTAATCCATTCTATACCTGATAAAAGAAACTTATTATGCTCAACACATGTGCTCATTGCTAATACTAATAACTAAAGAATTATCGGATAATTGTACTTACGCTAATATTCTTTCTAAAATATTCTATCAGGTCTATACATATTTTTAATGCAGAATGGAAACAGTGTTAAAGAGAATTTAATATTTACTACAAACACATATTCCAAGTTGACAAAATGGCGGCTTCTTATGATTGCCACTCGAGTCTGGGGAATTTCCTCGGTGCATCAATGTTTCTTTTGGTTGGTAGAAGTGAAATTAGGAAATTTAATATTCTTCAAAGATTTTAATTGTTTAACTGAAATAAAGCAAATAAACAACACAATCACCAAATGATATAATAGTGTTTTTTAAGAAATTTAATCTCGATGAAGGAGGTAGAGAAATTAGCAATTATCACTTTTATTAATGACACATCGGAATCGATAAAACTAAAACAACATAAATTAAAATTATTAACACACATGCTCAAATTTAATAAATAAAACTTATATACTATAATCTAAGTATTAAAGCAAAATTTTATGTAACAGGAGGAAATTCTAGTCTGGCCGCGAGATGAGTATAAACGGAGCGAGTAGTCTTCATCGTCAAATAATTATATAAATTCGCAATCAACTATGCATTTTAATTAACAACAATTACATGCATTCTTGATTTATGTATAAAACGAATGGCAAGATTTTAATTATGAAACAACAAGAATTGAAAGTTAAATTGCTAGGCAAACTGGATAGAAATGATGGAAAAATGAAGATCGTTTAACCTCAAACAATAGACGCTTCTGAGAGAGACTGTAATGTCAGTAAATAATTCTAATATTTACAATGAATTAAACGAAAACGTTGTTTAAACTCATTCATAATGTGGCCGTATCTTCTTGATATGACCAAGGATGAATCGATGCAGCATTTGCGATGTTTAGGTGACGTTCAACATAATTTTATACAAATATATTAATGTGTTATTGGAGGTAGAACTTCTGAATGGAATTGGTGTATAAATTATAAATATGATTACAGAAATTGATGCATTTTCTGCATTAGTAACTGCATTACGTGCTCAAGGGCATCTCGATCGTGAAAAGTTAAAACTGCTGAAGGAAACTGGGATAATGTTAGGTATAACAAAAGATAGATATAAGGCTGAAATCCGAAGGGTTGTCAATGATGAGAGGCTTAACACAATTGCATATCAGTAAGTTTTCAGTAGATTTGATGAATATTGTTGTGGGACAATTTTTGTAGAGGTACATTATACATTTTTATACTAACTCTCTTCATTTAATAGATGTGTTAATATTCTTATATTACCTATTCTTCTCTGTTTAGTGTTACTGGTGAACGATATAATTCTGAAGATTGGGCTGATGAAGGACAAAGGCTGATTCCATTAATACCCAGAATAGCACCACAAACATTATATTCAGCAATAGCTGATGATGTGGCTGATTCTACTATTAGAATAAATAGATCACTGCCAATGCCAGCCAGCACAGAGAGGAAAAGAAGTGCATTGTCACCTCCAACATATCCCTCATCTACTTCGGATTTGATAAATAAGGTGCAGTTTAGAACTGTTGAGCCAGATTGTAAAAAAAGGAAGATATCTGTGGGAATGGAGAACTCTTCACTAGCTCATCTCATGGCACCTCCAAAAATTAGTAAAATACAACAAATTTATAGGTAATTGAATTATTGTAATACTGATCTATGCTTACTTGATTTAGTTATTTTAAATTATGATTATTTATTGTTTTCTCAAGGCAAAGAAGCAAGAATAAATTAAATGAACAATTTGGAAAAATTAAGTCCCAAGATTCAGAAAAACTGGAATTTATGCATCAGGCTATAGTTCAAAGGCCCCACCAACCACCAGCTTTACCACACTTAATGCATCAGCATGTCAGGCCCAAGTTAATGGTAAACCCAGCAGCAGTAGCATTCATTGCTCCCAAGATAAATATTATTCAAAATATAAACTCTACAACATATGCAGCTCATGTAAATACGACGTCTTCAATGTTGGCGGGTAGCTCTGTTATTGGGGGTTTCGAACAAAATTTAAGGCAACATACAGCAATCGTTAAATATCCGTTTCCAACAACACCAATTACAATTTCGATGCCAACCGTACGACCTCAAATAACTTTGTCAAATGTTAACTCAACAGCAAGCATCAAATCTCAGGTAGAAAATGCTAAAACAAACATTCATGAAAATGTTAAGCTACAATCATATTCTCAGGAAAATATCAACTTTGTAATTAAAAACGAAAATGGTCAATCTGATCGGTTCAAGAATACATTCGATAATGCGGAAAATGCATCACTTTTAGTCGTACCCAAAACGATTTCTTCAGATGGCCAACACAAAGTTATTGTTTCGATGGTTTCATCAAATCAAATTATAACTACCTCCCCAAGCATTCTGCAAAGAACACTAACAACATTACCTTTTAAGAATATTCCAATTAAAGGTATAGATAAATTTAAACTGGTTGCAACCAACTCTACAAATCAGCAGCAAACTACAAGTTTTTATCCTGCTTTTTCGAATCAAAAGGTAGTCGCTGTAAGAAACGCCATCAACAAGAAGATTATCCCATTGTCACAGGTACAAGTGGTTAATACAAAAGATGGCATAAAAGTATTTCCCATCGGGGGAAAAATCTTTACCAGTAATAACAATGGCAACTATTATTTAACTAATACATGTGTAAATGTTGATACGACGAACAGCACACAAGTCACAATGAGTTCAAAAGAAGAGGAAAAAGCTGGAATTTCGGAGCTTCCCTTAGATAATGGTAGTAAAATCATTTCATCTATAAATCTTAGCACGGATGAGAAGACTCTCTCACATGAGACTAATGGCAATTATGAAAATGATGAAACTAATGATAACACAAGCAATATTGGACAACTCGTGGATGGCGATTATTGCAGCGAGACGATAGGTATACAAGATGCCGAAGATTTTGTTTCTAATGGACCAGAAAGCGTTGAGAATGATGATGTTCATGCAGAACTAAATGGAGAAGTTAATAATGATGAAATCGATCCTAATCATGATGAAAGTATTACTAAAAATACGGAAAGTTTTGAGATGGTTGCAATTCCTGGTGCTAGAAATGATGTTCCTGTGGAAACACTTTTTTCTTCTTTAGAACAGGCTGATAATAACATAGATTATAGTAGTAGTATAGATCATGTTAACAATGATCAAGATATTAACCATGAACCTTTCTTGGGACGAGTTATTGATGAGTTGTCTGATTATCAAGTAAATACATGCAAAGATAAAGATGATTCGGCAAATTATATTTATGGTAAGCATTAATTACAATTTCAAAAGTGTTGATAATTACACTTTCAATAGTGTTGATATTTATATAAATTTGAATTAACTATTTTTTAAATTATAGATAATGATAATACAACCGAAGAAGTTATAATCGACGAATTAGAAAATCACCATAATATGGAAGTACTCAATAATATTTTTAATGTACATGAAGAAAGTTTTCCACAAATCAAAAACGTTACAAGCTAATCACCATGTTCCAATAAAAATAGCTTTTGTATAGATTAGAATAAATATTAAGCTAGCTGAAAAGTAAATGATATAACGTGCTAATTGATTAATATTATGGTAAATGATTCCCTTGACTAAAATATGTAAATCATAATAAGTACATACAACAATTTAATGTTGTTCATTCATTCACATTAAATGACAAACTATATATATAAATATATATTACTTATTGTAACTACAGGATACAATTGTAATTATGTGATGAAAAGAATCTAAATTAAGTGCTTAGTATATATCATCGTTTAGTATATTATGGATCATTTGAGTTATGTAAATTTAATCAATTTTAAAATATTTTAGAAGCATGTTTTGTGTCCATATTTAATATTATCTGTGTATTGTAATGAGTATGATATCCTAATGTGTATAATAGCATCAAGCTGAAATAATATAACGAAAGCAAAAAATATATTTAAGTTATATTTCATGATTAGAACTAAATTATGTATATTATAAAATATTTATACAAATACAAAAAATTCGGTTGCCTTTAGTTTTTCAAGTATTCAACTATTATTTGTTGTTTAATTTAATTAAAATGCGAACTTAGTATTTAAATAATCACAAATTAAAGATACAATATATGTTGTTATTTAGCAATACATTATTTATTTCGTAACCTTATGAATAGCATCCGCTATATATTTAACGTTTTTACTTGTCACGCCAGCCATCGATATTCTCCCATCTTTAGTAAGGTAGATACTAAATTCCTTGGTCAATCTATCTACCTCCTTTGGTTTCAAACCTGTAAAGCAGAACATACCTATCTGAGAAGTAATATGTTTCCAATTTCTGCTAGATCCTAGTCCTTCTAGCTCTTTCCTCAACCTCTTTCGAATGGAGATAATCCTATCAGCCATTCCTTTTACTTCTTCCAACCTGTTAAATTAAAAATAAAAATAATTTAAGCAAAGCCTATTTCAATAAAAACTCAATTATTACCATTGTTCTTTCAATTCATCATCACCTAAAACTTCTGCCACAATTCGAGCACCATGTACAGGTGGGTTGGAATATAAAGGTCTAATCATAATCTTCATTTGTGACATAACTTTAGCAGAAGTTTCCTTTGAATCAGCAATAACTGTTAAAGCTCCTACACGTTGCCCATACAATCCCATATTCTTAGCGAAACTTTGTGATAAAATAATATCATTTCCATCTCTTATAAATTTACGAACAGAATAAGCATCTTTCTCAAAAGAACCAGAAGCAAATCCTTGATATGCCATATCAAAATAGACTAGTAACTCTTTCTGCTTTACAAGCATTGACATTTCATCCCATTGCTCCTTGGTTGGGTCAACACCAGTTGGATTATGAGCACATGCATGCATCAAAACAACTGTCTTCTTTGGTAGTTTCTGCATTAACATTAAAATCATTGATTATCTAAGTACTTATCAAAATCATTTTTATTTTAATTAATACTTACACACAGTTGATCACAACATGCTTCAAAATCAAATTTAATTTCTTCTGGACAATAATATTTATAATGAGCAACATCCAAACCTGCATGCTTGAAAATAGGAATATGATTGCCCCAAGTTGGTGATGGCAGGTATACTTCTTTTGGGCCATCATAAAATCTATATAAGAAACAAGCTCCAAGTCGAAGAGACCCAGTACCAGAGATTGATTGCACAGTAGAATATCTTTTCTCCTCAAT
>JARJDU010001574.1:0-13679 GCA_030264695.1 Lissagria laeviuscula
GGAAAGGCCTTATTATTTATCTAGGATTGATCGGTTTTGTATTTAGATACCATAAGGAAAAAGTCGATAGTATGTTCTACAATAGGGTAGTTTTATTAAGAGTAAAATAAAGTAAATTTATATGATTAAATGATACCATTTTAGTTTGAATTGTGCTTTTGGAAAAATGAGATTCATGTAAGAAAAATGCTTGAGGTGCTTTATATCCTTTATAAGGATTTTACCATTCTTTAACCTAAAACTCTTTGATACTGTAAAATGAAACAGTGAAGAGCGAGCTTCATTAGTAATGAAATCTTGGCTTTTTCATGTGACACATTGGAAATAATTCTTTGAACAGAGAATGATGATGAGTTAGAGAATTGTAGCATGATTTGATGATATTCATGAAGTTCTGAAACAGAATAAGTATCTATATAAGAAAACCAATCGTTTTATTTGTAAGCTTTAATCATTAAATATTTTGATACACATTTTCTTAATAGTAATATATAATAATTCACATTGAGTAATTAAAATAAAAATCAAATACAATTTGAATATCCAATTGCATTAAAGAAAACCATCATAATAGCATTGTTTGTTTCCTTCATTCTTTAGGGAAAAACCACTAACCCTTAGAAACGACCAAAAGACAAATAAGACATTTAAATGACAGTTTTCCAAGATGCAATAGTATTTTTTAAAGCCTAGCTACTCACTAGATTAACCACAAATCGCTTATTAAATAGCAATTCGTTCTTAATTCTTTTCAATCGCTCGCATTTTATGCCTCACAAAAAAACAAACAAATATAAATAATAATTAAAAAACAAAAACATTTCATTTCCATTTCCATTTCGAATTCTTTCATCTAGTTTTTCTTATATAAGCTCGGATTATTAGAATATCTTAAGAAATATGCCATTATTATGACTAATCCCATCATCATACACATTATCTGCATAACCTCATCGTACATGTAAATAAAATAATATTTTATCTAATTAATATCGATTAATTAAAGTCGAATATTCATCTAAGTTAAGAGCTTTTTTGGTAACTATTCATCATCAAGAGTTTGTTGATAATAACAAGAATATATTTATGTATCGTGTATATGTGTTGGTATATGTGTTTATATTCGTATCATCTGCTTCATTTTTTTTTGTATTACGAAATCATCTTAGCTACTAGACTAAAGTTAATTTGAAGCAGTTTAGAAGCTGTACATGTAATATAAAAGCGCGCATATTTCTTAAGCTACTCGTAAACTCGTAACTTTTCTTCTTTTTTTCTTCAAATAATTATTTTAATCGTTCCCATCTCTGTTAAACATTCTCCCATGTTAAAATGAATATTTTACTTCTTGGGATCTACTTTTAAACTTTTAATCTTTTAATTATTTGATTTTCATCACCTTTCAGTTATTCTTATGTAAGTTTATTAAGTACTAGTACGTTTGCAGACGGATAATAATCTCCATCTTTGCCTAAGATGTTTTATTATATTATTTAGTTGTCATCAGCTCTTTTTCATTAATTAGATTTAGCGGAAACACGTCTAATTAGGTCATTGAATAAGTAATTATTCTGATATATTGCTGTATCAGTGCATGTTGGTTAGTTTTTCAGCAAATTTGCTGGTTTTGTTTAATGTGTATAGGAAGTATGTAATTCAATTAAACTTGCATGTTATCTGTTTTTGTTTTTGTTGTTCTTTGTATGAATTTATATAATAGATCGACGGGCGGGATGGATTTTCGTAATGTATATTAATTCCCTTTGCGTTAAAATGGACCAAGCATGTGTAGTTTGAATATCCTTGATATTAATGGACATTATTGAATTATTGTAAGCAAATTACTTATTACTTTTATAAATAATTTATAAGTAGTTAGTTATTAAATGTTATAGGTAACACCGTTGGGGAATCAACTATAATTAGAGCAGAATTATTCCGTCATTTATTTCTTGCTTTGCTGTTCCATCTCTTTGAGTAGCTGCTTCATTTCTTCAGAGAGTTGTGATTGATCTCCCTCAATCCTTAAAAAGAAAACAAGAAACAATAAGTATTTTTTCATTTGAATGTAAAAAATGTTTACCTCACGGTTTGCTCCGAAGACGTTCCAAGTGTTTCAGCTTGCTGTTCATCTCCTTCCGCTAAAACAAGCAAAGTAATTAGAAACTTTTTTCAGAATATACGAAATACATCAATAATAATCAAATTTAGAGATAAATAGTAAAAATGGGACGAATTCATTCCACACTATATTTTGTTCGTTGTCGCATGCGAAATGTCGTGTACTTTGCTGTGTAGGGGTTTGTTGATATATTGATACAAAATACATTGATATAATGTTAAGTAAATACACCGATTTCGTATGCACAGATTTTTTATTATGATGCATGGGCAAAATCAATGCTAAGTTACTACCATGTAGAGGCAAATTAAAACGCCAGTCGTGTTCCCTTGGATCGACTTCGATCATTGTCTTGTCGTCCAGGCTGATATCAAGTTGTAATGGCCGTCTACGAATAGCTATATCAAACATAATTCAATGCAAAACTTGATAAAGCAATAAAAATATGAATGCTCAAATATAAATAATAATTATCACTTTTGCTATAAGCATATATCTCATCATTTTCCATCATAAATCATATTTAAAAAAATAAAATTTCTTCACAAACCTTTTTGTGAAGAAGTAGAAGCTTTAGTAGTGGTAGTTTCCTGCCAGCTAACTGAAGATTCACCTGCGAACATCAAAAAGATTAGTATTGACACCCAATCAACTCCATCAGCAATCAATTAAAAACGTTTAGTTATTTAAAAAAACCTTCATGCATTTCACGAAAACAAAACTTACCAAAAGATATGACAAAATATAATATCGAAACAAGGAGTTTTGGTGATATCTCGAGTGTATTGTAAACTAAAATGGCAAACAAGCTGGTTTTCTTTCTTTCAAAAAATTTAAAATCAACTCATGAAACGCACAACGAGACTACGCATGGGAGTTCTGTCAAATAGTTGATGTTATGGACAAACCTGAAACGTCTCCGGCAATTCGAGATAGCAAACTCTGTACTGCAGCCGTTGTACCTTCTTGACTAGTACTGAACTCTTGTGTGTAAATAGTCTTGGTGCCTTTATCATCGATACACGTTCGTTTGACAATGCCTTCACCTAAAGGAGTTCCATCATCCTGGATAATTATTCGCTTTTTGATGGTTCTCCGAACGTGGACGTTGCCATGTTCGTCGGTAGTTGTTTCTTCAACAACTTCTTCGCCTTCGTTAAAATCTTGCAGTAGTTGTTGCATTTGTTCATCGGCAGAAGGTCCTCTAAACGTATAATGCGTTATTTCCGACTCACCAGGTTCTATCACTTCAGTTACATAGGCTTCTTCATCTTCAGGACCTTCACCAAACCAAACTTTACGAACAGCTTCGGATAAATCAACGTTTCCTCGAGATGTTGGATCAATATTATCGGTAGAAGAGACCATCGTGTTTGACCCTCCGCTCGTAAAACTTCCAGAGTATACTGAATCACTCTCGTATTGATAAGTAGCACGGGTTGCAGTTGATGTCGAAGCAATACTATCCGTGCTTTCTTGCATCTCAGGTATTGGCTTGGTAAAATCCACCTGTTCTTCCTCCTTCGAATAACTGAGATCTTTACCGGTGCTAGAACTACTCTGATCGAATCCGCCTATTCTCGATCCGTCTTCATCAATAGAATCACTGAATCCAGCAATATTGCCAGTTGCTAATTCCAAGGAGTCGCTGGAAACTAATCCTTGACCAGGTCTCATTTCTAAACTATCTGTCATAATGGCGCCTTTCACCTTCGACTGTAGCTCAATCGAATCAGTGCTGGCAGTCATTAAATCAATCCCAGTTTTGTGTTCTAAACTATCAGTGCTGCCATGATGTACAGGCTTGGGATCTTTAACATCCAATGAGTCTGAAGACACTAACATCACGTCCTCAGAGTCAGTCCATTGCACCTTTGTCTTGGATTTAGCTCCAGTTGTTATAGGCGTGTCCAACTCTAGATCTGGTATTTTAGATACTTCTTCTACAGAGTCCCCACGACCTATCGATTCAGTCTTTTCTCCTTCCTTGAGATCTATAAAACGCTCAACATTCGATTGAGCCTGTCTAATAATTTCATCAATTTCAAACATTCGCTTTTCGTAATCCTCCTCATCAGATTCCGCTGTTACTGGTTTCTTATCCGTTGTTATGGTCTCACAACTTTCGGATTCTGACGTCATGCTCTCTTGGCTCTCGTCAATTTGAGCTAAAAGCAATTCTTCTTCTTTTGCTTTTACTTCAACTCGATGAGCAGCAATACAGGCTTTTTCAAGACCTTCAAATTCCTTAAGGGAACTCACAGAAACATCATCGCCTTGGCCACCTCGTCCGATGTATCTTGTCTTAAAGCTGCCATTACTGGAAGAGTCTTGTGACCCAGCATGAAATTTTCTGTTTTCTAGAGACATAGCACGTTCGAGATTTTCAAACTCTTGAAGACTAGACATGGAAACATCATCGTGTTCTCCGGATTTGGTAAAATACTTGCGACCGGCTAAGACATCATACTCCGGTGTACTGGAATAAGAATCTTTCACGCTACCCAAACTCCCTCCGGAGTTCTTCTGTGAATTCAAACTTCCAATTCGGGAAGAATCAAAGTCCGCAGCATCTTCTTCTTTGATATCTTCTAAAGGGCAACGTTCAAAGTCCATTTCGTAACCATACCCAGCAGCTGCCATGGCATCGTGATCGCCTTGGAATTGCTGTTCGATCCATTTTTTCTGAGCTTCTAATTCACGGTCGTATTCGTAAACATAATCCCGAGGACTTGTTTTACTAGCCGTGCCATCTTTGTTTGGGGGACTGTCCTCAAAATCAAATCCTAATTCTTCACTGGAAGATCCTTCAGGATAGTATTTGATGTCTGTCATCTTTGTGACTGGTGACGGGGCTGATCGTACAAGTAACTGCTCTACTTCTTCGTCGTGCTTCTTAACTATCTTAATTTTCTTAATTTTGACACTTTTACCCTCAATATCTCCCTCATGGGCTTCTTTGGCAACTTCCTCAATTACTACAAACTCGTCCATCAAATCAGGCTTCTCTAACATTTCAAAAGAGTCGCTATTAGGTGATTCAACTGGTGAGGGAATTTCTTGAACCCCTTCAAATTTAATAGTCTTCTCTACAACGCTTTCAGTTTTACATTCGTCTGTAGTAGTTTTTGTGTCTTCTGTTGTAAGTTGACTATCAGTTTCTTCCGGTAATGAAGCATCTGATTCTATAACATATTCTCGACCTTGATCAGTAGATTCTGAGCTCTTGCTAGATGCAGAAGCAGGTGTTTCAGGCGTTATTTGCTCTGGCTCTTTTTCAACAGTTTCTTTTGCAATGCTTTTCTCTAAAGCTTCTTTTTCTTCCAACTCTAAATCTGGATAATGAAAACCTTTTCGATCTAGAGGAGTCATGTGCTCAGTGACTTGAATATCTGGCACTGGTCCAGGACTTTGATCCCGCATCGCCTGCTTCTTAGCTTCAAACTCTTTCTGAGCCTTTTCTCTAGTCTCCAGTTCATGTTTCTCGGCATCTTCGTCCTCCATTATTGGGCATATCTGCTTGATCTTATGAGCAGGAGATATATGAGCAACCATATTAAATGCGGCATCAGCTTCGGCTTCTTCAAAACTGGACTTTTCACTTGATGTGGAACTGGACTTCCCATGAGAATCTCGTTTGTCCAATGTTTCTTTCTTTTTCTCAATAACTACATCTCTGATTATTTGCTTGATATCGTCAATATCATCTATGTCATCATCACCTTGGGAATCTTCTGGCGGAGGAGTGGATGGTCGCTCTAATGGATCACTAATCGGTTCGGATGCTTGCTTGGCAAGCTCGGCTAATTCAGAATCAGTAAATGCGTTTGAAGAAGGTACTCGTTCGCGTTCAGAATCTGTTTTACTGATCTGAGAATGAGGCCGAGAGTCAATGTCTGATTCCATAATATCTTTCTGCTCCAACAGATCGAATTCTTCTTTCTCTGATTCAGACTCGGCAAGTATAATTTCAGAAGTTGCTGATTCACTTAAAGCTGTCGGTTCAATTCCAACCTTACTCAAAGTCGGCAGCATACCCGGCATGAATGTTGTGCTTTCGTTACGTCTATGACCGCGTTTCTTTGGTTCTGGGATATCCTGAGGTTTAGAGACTTGCTTCATGATTTCAGAGTTAATATCTTTGTCTTCTTCCGGTGTGTGAGTTTGTGAGACAACCTGTGTGCTGACAGATTGAATGCCATTTTCTTCAACCATTGCAGTTGTAAGAGTGACGCTATCTATTTGAGTACTTTGAGCAAAGGGATGAGTTGACGTTGATGATTCAGTAGTTGGTGGTACTGGAGTCCGACTCAAGCAATCTGTACTTCCTCTTAGGTCTTCTAGACTGAATTGCTCAGACGTAGTAGAAATAGTCATACCGATGTCTTGTTCAATCACAGTGCGCTGAGCACCAATGCTAGAAGTACTGGATAAACTGACGCTTAATACACTGCTTCCATCATCTAAACTAGTTCCTAATTTCTCTTCGAGTTCAAATGGAGGTGAATCGTTTTGATCAAAAGCCTTAGGCTCAGGTTGGAAAGTCATTTCGTGGGAACGTTTCATTTTTGGTGCTGTGTCAATAATTTCATCTTGTAAATACTGATCCATATCGTCAAGTATAGGTTTCTCAGGAAGCAGATCCTCATCGGCCATATCTCCAGATTCATATTCAGATTGCACCAAGGTTTCCGATGCTTCAGATACCTCGATACTACCTAAATGGCCTGAACTTTCACTATCAAGACTTTTCATGCTGCTGTCTTTTGAACTTATGCTACTCACTGCAGTGTGATATTCAGTTGAGGTTAAATGTGCAGCTTGGGATGTTACAGCACTTTCATATTCAGATGAACCACCAGCTACGAGGACATCAACGTCTGAAGAGCAGGGTCTACTGCGTGCACTGTCAATCTCAAAACTCTGATAGTGACTTTCTCCTGAACTCGAATATGCTTCAAATTCAACACCTGATTTTCTTTCTGGCTTAGAACTTCCACTACTACCACCACTCGTGTCATCAAGCAAATGTTTATGCTTTCTCATTATGACCTCAACCGGTTTAAATTCGTCTTGTTTCATCCCTGATGAAGAGGATGACAAACCTTCTTCCGGTGATTTAAATTCTTGACTAGAGTCGCCACTTGATGATCTTATAACTTCATGCTTAGTGATTACTAACTCTCCACCAGCTGCAAGCAACTCCTGCATTTCTTTCTCAGAAAGTTCCTTTAATGAAGTACTGGTAACTTCAGTTACTTCCTTATGACCCACATCAATAATTGTAGTCTCTGATACTTGTTTGGTGGTACTAGTAGCTTCAGACGTTACAACTTCTACATCATCTTCCATTGTACACTTTTCAGTATGTTTAACAGTTGATTCTACCTTGGTGTCAAGCGTTCCCTGCACAGACTTAGTTTCAGAAACTGTTCTATCAATTGTAGCATCATCTAAATGAGTCTGGCTTACTTCTTTAGATTCATACACTCCACTAACAGCTTCTGCCCGCTCATCAACAATCTTAGTCAATCTGTCAGATTGAATACTTTCGTCTGTCAACTGGGTTAAAATTTCAGTAACCGTAGAAGATTTCTGTTTTACTTCATCGGATATCAACGCACTGGATTCAATCTCTGTAGCAAAATTATCGGTTTTTATCTTTTCTGTTTGGTGAATTTCAGTCTCAATTTTTGTTGCTAAATTTTCAGTTTCTTCAGTGACAGATTCCAGTTGGGTTTCATCTTCTTCAATAATAGTGTCTTTATGTTCCTTAGCGGTCTTCTCCCCTTTAATTGTCTCAGTCGTAGATACATCTAAATCTGACTTCACATGAACATTCTTGTCAAGGTCATAGTATTCGTAATCCTTGGAAATAGTGGACTTCTTATGATGTGTTTCATCAATCACTTCTCTAGCCATCTCTTCCTCAAGTTCCGGTTCAGAAACTTTTTGCGCTTCTAATCGATCAATCTGTTCTTCAAGGATATCAATTCGACTACCACTTGGAGAATAATCACAACCACTATATCTCAAATCTTCATCGGTAATTTCCATGCTGGAAATTTGTGTATCCCCTCTAGCTAACATCGTCAACTCTCGTTGTTTCCTTGCAAGAACAGATTGAACCAATTCAACTTCTCTTGAGTCTAGTTCTTTGCTATCTGCCAAATGACGTAGATAATCTGAAATTTGATTTTTTGCTACTTCAGGTGCAGGAGGTTCTACGCTCTCACCAGCATGACGTTTCTGAATTTCTGCTTCAATGTCGGCAATCAATTCCCCTGCAATAATTTGAGCTTCTTCAGGAGAGATCTTTTGGTAATGCAAACTTTCCAGAATTAACTTTTCAATATCCGCTTGACTTTGCGACTTAGACTCCGAGCAAGATTCTGAGTGATCTTGGTGAATCTCAGAACCTAAATCAGACTCATCTCTTATACCGCTACTAAATTCTTCGTCCTTTTCCAAGAACACTACTGGTCCTTCAATAGTTCGTAGCTCTACTGCTTCTTCGAAAGTTTGTCCTTGTTGACTTTGTACAGACACCTCCCAAACTGTATCTTGAATATGTTCTTCAGGCTGATTAATGGGTGAAGACACTTCAGATCTTTCATTAATTGGTGTTTTGATTTCAATTTCCTGGGCAATTTTCTCAACTGAATCGTCACTTTCTTCACTGATACGGCGTTGTTTGCCGGAGAGGCTTATAGTAATTTCAGGAATGTCTTCTTGATAGAATAGAGTTTTTGGTGATAATTCTGTTACATCACTGGAATCAATAGATTTGACTTCCGAGTCTGTTGCTTCTACATCGGCCATCTTTTCAGATTCTTCTAATTCGCTTTTATCAACGTGAACTTCCATTGATTCAGAGTGCCTATATTCAGACTCATCAACCTCACTTAAAGATTCTTTAGGTTTGTACAATTCTTGTAAATCGGGTCTGACGACTTCTTCAAAATTGAGGATATCTTTGATTGGTGAAGGTTTAGATTCAGAGATTTCTTTAATTTTAGCATCGTAGTCATCATCTAGTATCAAAGCTTCTGCTTTTTCGGATAATTTAATTGGTTTAATGTTGGCACCAAAATCAATATGTTCAGGAACACTTCGAATTCCAGATGGCTCTTCTTCTTCTAAAGGTATATCCAGTTTCTTATATTCGGGTTCAGGCTCTTCCTGAATCTCGGTCATGAGTTCATCTTCAACCATATCTTTTTTAATCTGTTCTTCATAGTATTGTTTACGTAGTAAAATGCTCTTTGCTGAAACCTCATACAAGTCTTCAGTTGGCAAAGAACAGGAGCGTTCGTAAATTGTCCTACGAGCTGTAGATGGAGGTTGGAAAACGCTCATTTGTCTTTCTCTAATTTGCGGCACACGGTCTTCAATTTCCGAATCGGAAATATAATGCTCTACGTCCCCACTATCTGATATATAGCCAGTGTTATCATAACTACTAGACACGTCCTTATGAACGGAACTATCGTTGTCCGAATCTATGCTATCAACAGAAGCATCGGTCGGTTTCTGAATTGTTGCTACAATTGGCTGAGGTGCAGTGTGCGACGGATCTGTATAATCAGCTTTATGTTCTGAAAAGTCAGAGGAAGGAATCTCTTCTTTATCTTCATCTAATGGCGCTTCAATGCTGTGACTGGCTGGCATTGTGGATCTCGGTTTCGGTACAGGAACTTCATGAATGGATGACCGCTTCAATGGCGTTATTTTACTCTTGGATTCTTCAAATAAACTCATACGTTTTTTAACATTATCGGTTGCTACCTGCTGGCTGGACACGCTCTCCCAAAACAGTTTTCGGTCGGAATAGCTATCTATGTCTTCTATAATTTCGGCTTCTGCTTTGGGTTGGGGCGCAGTAGTCGTCAATGATTTGTCTATTAATTCGGTTAAATGCTCGGACTTATCGGATATATTAGTCGATGTGATTGCGGTTGTTATTCTTGGCTTGGCTTGTGGAATTGATGTTGTTGTTAGTTCGGATGAAGTTGGTGATGTTGGTATTAGTGATACGTTGTTGGCTTCTAAAAAGAATGGGGTATGTTAACAATGATTGGGTCTAGCGATTACATATGATTTAATACGTTTCAGTACAAAACACACAGCGAGAGCGACAGTACAGATAAAGTACAGAGGTCACGTGTCTAAATGCAAATTACCATCGAATTATTTGCTATCTCCGCTATCTCAGCGAAACACTTACCTGTCTGCATTGCGAGAATAATATGATTACTAGAATGGGAATGGCTTAAACAATATTAAAACCATAGAAAAACTTAACTCAAATATAATAAATTCCTTCAAACACATAAATTACATAAACAAAAAACAATAGCCAGCTTGCCTGTGCACTCGTGTCAGAAATTCGTTAACTTTAAACGACAGAAGAGTAAAGAACGGAAGTAACAATTGCATGCAAACAAACATATCGGGTTCGCGTCATCGTCATTAATTATATATCGATCTATTCAAAAATTGTCTAGTGGATCTCTATTGTATGTACACGATTCATTTACCTAAATTTCGTTCAATTTGCATGTCACTGTGAGGTACGTGACTACTGTAAATAATCAACGCTTCATCTTCGGATATAAATATATCAGGTACGGCGTTATCAGTGCGTGAACTGTTGCGTTCGGATACAAAGGAAGACTCTAATGATTCGTTGTCATTGTCATCGTACAGACTGGAACTTTGATTTATGTTCTCGATGGATCCAGTCGACTGTTGATTCAACCAGTCAACGACAGCATCCATTATGTGTCCTTTTGAAAAGGAATCGGAACTGCCAAGAGAGCGCGAGACAACGCTTGCATCTAGCTCATCTTTCGGACAGAAGTTTAACGAAGCTGTGCTTTGGCCTTTCCTACTTTTACACAGGAAACGTTGTGGACTCATTGTTAGAATTTTGTCCATAATGGCACCACGCTTTGTGCCCATGTATAAATCAGGCAAACTGCCGCCATCTTCGAGGCTTAATCCTCGTTGTGGCTCTGGACTGTGATAACCAAGCTCCGATTTTGCGCGTTTGCTCTTTCTTTTGCGTTTTGGTTTCGGTGATGCATACGGGCTTGGCATACGAGGTATAACGTCTACCTCAACGCCAGCTTTATTGATTAAATGATCTTTGTTTAATTTTACAGGTGCCATGTAAACAATTTCACCTACGGAACGATCGTTCGTTATCAGGATGTGTTTGATTTGGATCTGATTTTTATATTTTATAATGTGGGTACGACTTTATACATATACGAATTGTGTTGGTGGTAATGTGTGCCCCGATATGTTTGAAACGTTGGTAGAAATGCTAGATATATAAATACACTTACATCATAGCTACCAACTACGATAAAAAAATGCAATTAAAAGTTGAGACAAGGATATAAGGTGGTAATAAGGGTGTCAATATTGAAATTGAAAACAGTTATATGAGAGAGACAACGTGCGTTGGATGAAAAAGTGTTAATGTTCACTTTCGTACGGCCGATATGATTATAAAGAATTAATCATTATCGTGTTTAATGTAAACAATTTTGATTTTAGATGAACGCATTCTACTCAAAGCTAGTTCTAAATACCTTGCGGGAGTTCTGTTACATCTGCTTGGCTCTCTGGTGTTTTAGAACCCCATTCGTCCGTATGAGAAAACGTTTGCTCGTCCCATAACGAAGCGTATTCCGTCTGGAATTCAGATACTTCTTCGGTGCTCAATTGCGAGACAACCTTCTGAAACTCGGTTTCCCGTTTCGCTTCAAACTCTGGCGTCGTAATATCTTCCTTTTTAGCCTCTTCTAGCGTATTAGATGCCATTCGTTCGAATTTTCGTTCAACTCGTTTGAGTTTCCCATCTAATTTCTCATCGATCATAGGTGTTATAGCCTCTATCTTCTCGAGGTCGTCAACAATTCGCTCTAAATCATCTAATTTGCTCTCTAATTTTTCGGTGAAATAGTCGCTTTGTAATTCAGACTTGTCTAAATCTAAATCGGTAACTAACGCTTCTAGATTTTGTTCAGTTAAGTTTTCTAAAATATTCGATTTGATGCTGTCACGTCTTCCTAGATTAACGTCTACTGAATCTTCATCGGATTCAATACGAAACAGAGGAGTACGTTTAGATAAACTAGACTCTACGATATTCGCTGCATCAATCTTCTCATTATCGGTTGATTCTATTTCTGGATCTTCTTTATCCAAAGATTTCTTACTGAAGTGATCGCTTAGTTTCTGTATGAAACCTTTCTTAGATTTTGATGTTATTACTTCCTGCGAATCTGCTTCAGTTCGATCCACTTCTTCTAACTCATCATCTTTACTACTTTTTTGAGATAATTTGCCTAAAAGCCCTTTCTTCTTCTTAGTTTCCTTCTCATCTTCAGCTTCTTCTACTGATTTACCACTGAATTTGTCACCTATTTTCTCAAAGAAACCTTTCTTTGATTCTTTTACATCCTTAACTAGATCCTCCCCTATTTCTTTGATGTTCTCTTCTTTTTGTGCAATAGATGAAGCCACTTTGTTTAATTTATCTGATTTTGTTTGTACATCAGGTTCAGTTAATAATGGATCCAACTTGAACATGTCATCCACTTTTTCAGGATATTCACTTGCTTGCAAATGATGAACTGTTGTAGCTACAGCTACTTCTTCAATGTCTTCTTTTGATGCTAAAACTTCAGATTTACTTGTCTCTAAGGCTTCGTCTAAAGTTGTAGCCACCTTAGCTTCAACTTTCCTAATCTTGTCTTCAACTTCAATTCTTTCTTCATCAGTTTTTTGCAATATATCTTTTTTTGTTATAGCTGTATCGGTTTCTTTAATAACCTGCTCAATATCAGAAGATACACTTTTTACAATACTTTCCTCTTTCTTGTCTTTGCTGCTCTTTCTAGATAATTTACCAAGTAACCCTTTGCTCTTTTTAGATTCTTTTTCTTCATCGGGAGCATCACTGACGTCACTTGGTTTTCTACTTAGCTTGCTACTGAGTTTATCAAAGAAACCTTTCTTTCCTTCAGGTAGTTCTTTGGTTATATCTGGAATTACTTCTTTCAGTTCTTCTGCCGCTTTTTCAATTTGTGATTTTCTAGACTTACTTTCAGTAACCAGTTGATCTTTCGTTATTTTAACTATTTCATCTGCCTTGGTAGCGGTTTCTTGGACACCTTTAACAATCGACTCGGTTACGTCAGAAGTAGTCGTTTCAAGTCTGTCTTTCGTTTCAATTACAACTTGTTTACCAGTTTCCATTTTTGTTTCAGCTGTTTTCAAATTACTGCTGAGATCTTTTTTAGATTTCGATATAAAATCTTCACTTGATTTAATTACTTCCTCTGATTTGTCTAACACAGTTGTTTTTATATCTTCAGCTCCATCACTTATTTTAGTTACTGTTTCCTCTGTTTTTGTTTTAATGTCTGATTTTCTTTCTTCAATTGTTTCTTCAGCTGATTCCTTAAACTTAGAGATTTCTTCTTTCAATGATAGAATCTTCTCTGAGCCCGTTAAAATCTGCTCAGATGCTGTATCTTTA
>JARJDU010001631.1:0-12260 GCA_030264695.1 Lissagria laeviuscula
TTAATCTGGGAATAGATAAATAACGAAGAAAATAAATATACCGCCAGGAATTAATAAATAAATGAAGAAGAATATGATAAGAAGATGAAAGATATCGGCATAGATAAGCGACTAAACTAAATATGAGATATGTTATCATAATTATGGTATTACAAGTTTTATATTAAAAGAAACGAGGAAACATTAAAAGATGAAAAACAAACTGAAATAAAGAAGAATAAGTGAAGAAGAGAAAAGTAATGTGTGTAAGAGAAAAAGAACGAATTATTATTAGAGATAAAGGAAAGTGTCTTCTATTCTAAACTCCAAATAAGAATGCAACTTCTCGGCCCAACGAGCGCATATAATGCACAACCGTTAGGATAACTTCACTTTTATTAGCGTCATCTCAAAGCAAACTAAAAGATTTATCTCTTTCGCCGTGCTGTCCATTAATCATTGTTAATATATATAGAATTATGCTTGCAGATACTTTTGGAGCACTTAACCTCACAATAATACCAACAAATTTTTAAACGGCGCTCAAATGTCACCAGATGTCTTTGAACTAGTGCCATCTACCGCTCCCTAGCAAACGCTTTCCATATTCAGTTCATTTACCTTTTAATATTTTATAGACTCAGAACTAATAATTTATTTTACTCAAACTTCCTCAATAAATCATAAAATAATAAATTTAAAAACAGATATATGTAATAAACAAAACAAAATTAAATTATATGGAGTGATTTATAATTTGAGGTTAACAATTACTTTGATAGGTAAGTTAATTAACCCAACGCTATAGATAGCACCTAATGCAATTAGTACCTCCACACGTCGACTGATTTTTCCCATAAATCTTCGCTTTCATTAGCAGTACATGTGTGTGTATATGAACGGATGCGCGCGCACGCGTTCAATAATTTCATTTGTGATGAACTCCTGCTACATGCTCAACCGAGTGAAATTATTATACATGCGAAGAGTTATAAGAAGCGTTATTAAGCGCGAAATTACTGTTGGCATAAGCAAAAGTAACATGAACATGTACAAAAATTGTTAATAACAAAATGAGTATATTAATTACACATTCTTCAGCTAACATCATGCTCTTATTTACTTAATTATTATCGAAAATGATTGAAAACTAAGTTAAGCCTGGATTACACGAGTATAGTAATGAGTAGAGTAGAGTAGAGTACTATACTACCTGCAGTAAAGTTACCCCCACCACTGCTTATACTCTACCCGTGTAAACGTATTTCAAGAAAAGAGGTTAGTTGCACTGTTTCTTGTTCTTGTACAATTTGTCTAAATTGTTTTGTTTGTTTTTGAAAATGCCGAAGTTCAAGGAAGCTGAATAATTAATAAAATGATCATCAGTGTCTATGAAATTTCTCTTATTCACTCTTTCCTTTCTTTGATTTCCTGCTTATCAATCGCTTCGGCAAGTGATTTTAAAATTGTAGGTAAATAATGTTTACCTTACTTTTAAAAAAAAAATTAACCCTTTAAACCCCAAAAACAGCTCACTCTCACGTATTATACTATACTTACTAGTAGTTTCGTGTAAATGTTCTAAAATTAAATTTGGGAAAATAGCAAGTAGAGTGCACTACTCGTTTCTCTACGCTACTTATTACTAAACTCCTGTAAACCAGACTTCACTCTACAATACATTAAACTTCTTTCCAATATTATGTCTTTATGTTCAGTCTTTTGTGATCAATTTATTTTCATATTTAATGTTAGCTCATTTGACAATGCTTTTTCTATTTTTTCCTTATTGTGATCTTCTCGGCTATTCAATATGTCACGTAGTTTTTATGATTAGATTGCCCAGACAACTGTCTTCGGTCCTAGTCCACGACCTGCGTTATGTGATGGAAAATATTGTGTGCAACCGTGACAAGGGTTTTTGTGTTAATTGAATTTACCTGGGCAATTATAATTAAATGTGCATGCATGCCTGTGTGTGGTTTAAGTCACTTTTCTCTAGATCCACTCTTCCAATCATTGCTAAGCTTCCTTTTCTTACTCATCCAATCAAAGATTGTTTCCCTTTCTTTCTGATAAATTCCGAGCTTCTCTAATTCTTAATAACCGCGAAATACTTTACTTTGCCTCGAGTGACCGACTGAGTAAGTCCACAATTTTAACTAACTTATAACTTGTAATTTTGTTTTTGTATTTGCTTGAATCTTGTAATTGTAACTTCATCTCAATTTGAAAGTTTGTCCTGTTACTCTCATTAACGTAAATTCTTTGTAATTGTTTAAACACCTGACGCAACTTGTTACGTATCCAAAAAATCAGGCTCAAAACTAAGTTGCATAAATTATTGCATTTAAATCGCACTTTCCGCCTCAACATTTGAAATACAGTGAACCCTGGGCAAAAGTTAAGTGTGGTGCTCCCCTCGCCTGGTACCCGGTGCAATTTTCACTGAGCACTCCCCTCCCCTAATAAATTTTCGTCCAATCCACTACAAGACCATAATGTGTCTGCCGGCTCGCAGCCACCCCTAGATCAAGGCGTCTCTATTGCTACTTATAAATATTTATTTCAAATTAATGCCGGTCCTAATGGTGCCCCTCTTACGTGATACCTTCGGTCTTTGCCCATAAAGGCTATGTCTAAAAACGGCACTAGTCAATATGCCTTATACTTATAATTCAAAACCAACTTAAATCAGTATTAAGTTTAACTCAACTCTACATACTTACAAAAAACGTATTGTTAGTAGGCTTAAGTCATACCTGCAACAAACACAAAAGCATTAATTAGATAAGCATCAAAACCTCACATTCACATATTATTAAAATTCAACATTATAATAATTTTGGGTGCGGTCACATAGAAAAAAAAAACTAACTTAACATAATAAATAACTTACGATCACAACACAATTCATAAAACAAAAACAAGCGTGCGTGCAGAACCGATTTCGATTCCGCCTTCGGTTCATTTCACTTCATATTCAATTCTTAGCCAATAAAGTCCATTCCGCATGCGATTTTTCGACGATTTCTAAAGCCGCGCGCGATCTTATCTTCTGATTGCGTCGCCTGAGGGCAAAAGGCTTAAGTTGTATATCATATGCGAGGAGCTTTATGCCGCCGTCCAGCACATTTTCATTTATTTATTCATAGAAAAGAAACCGGGAGGATGAGAAAGATGCGGAGAGGGAGGGGAATGCAAATGCAAGTTTACGATTCGGATTAAGTTATTGCTGCGCGCAGAGAAGAAAGAAAAAAACGCGTGTAGTAGATGGCAAAGGTGAGGCGGCGCCGTGCGGGCTGCTAAATCGTCCGTAAAATAATGAAATGCATGCGATATGTACATTCGCTCGTTCTTTCTCGGATGAGGAAACTGCAGCTTGCTGTCCATCTTCGAAGTTCAATAGCTTTGCATGCTGGTTTCGAGGTTATGTAGAGGTTAACGTTTTTACTGGGATAGATAGCGCTGCATTTAAAACCAAGCCGGAAATATATTACTAGAAATTAAGTTAAATGACGTTTGTTAGGTTAAGATATGTGACGAAGTAACTTATAACCTGAGATTAAAACGACCAGAGGGATGCGAATTCGCTAACTAGACTGTCAGATTGGCAGTGAATAGTTATTTTCACTAGAATTGAGTTTTGATTTACTATTAGTGAGAATTTATATTTTTCATGTTGCAATTGGTTGCACTTGCAGATTACAAACAACAATTACAGCAATTAGATAAGCGTTTTAATAAATACTTGACGACAAAGGAAAGGGACGTGCTTGACGCTTAATTGCGAACGAGTTCCTTTTGTACATTCGCACCTTGGCGACGACTGTCCTCCTTCGGAGAGTGCGAATGCGAAGTCGCTGTGCCCAACCGCGCGGCAATTATGCAAATGCGCGTGTTGCGCGGCCATGAGATATCTCTCGCTATCATAAATGTCAAATGGGTATGCTACCTCACGGATTCGACGTTCGCACGTTTATTGTTCACGCTGATTACTTTTTATTATTATTAATTTTTAGAAATATCAGTAATATTAATACTGTCAGAATATAATAATAATAAATAATAATATTTTTAAAAACAAAACACAGCACAAAATATTGCATTAATATTGATAGAAATCAGCAGCGATTGAAGCGCTCTCTCTCTCGCATGAATAGCATATACGTTTAAAACTAGAAGAGACAGAGATGGCGGCAGTTTTGAGCATCTAATGACAATGGTTTAGGAGGCTCATTTACCCGACGAACTGTTTCTCCGGAGGGTCCGGGTTGAAACGAGCACTCGTACTTGCAGATGGCGCCAAAAACCGGTACACTTTCAACCCTAATATTTCGGGAATAGTGAGGGTTAGAAAATAACTGATTACACCGTTGAAATTAGCATAAAACTCTGCTCTAGCAACAGTGATAAAAAGTCAAGGTCAAACAAATGATATTAAATATCGTGAAAATTTGAAACTCTCGAAAAGCTTGACGAGCCTTAGTAGACGTTGGAGCTCGAGCTCGAGAGATAAAAGCTCGAGCTCGAAACTTTCCAGAATGTTGAGCAAAAAAATTAGAAAAATAGCTCAATTAGTGTGATCACAATCAGTCACGGTGTGAGCATGGAGTTTCCTATACCAATTTGGAGGTAAATGAGCCTCATAAGGCAGATGAAAGAGATGCGAATATCGATTCCCTATACTTTCCAATTTTACGGAAAAAAAAAACGCTGCATCGATGTGGAAAGACGCTATACGTCAAAATTAAACCTACTTCCAATCATATTTGCATTAAATTAAAATAAAAACCTCTTTGTTTATCAGTTACGACCGTTACAACAATTAAGTACACATATAATTAGTTATAGAATGAAATCCTAGTTAATAGTAATCATTGCGAATGTAGATTCTAAACATAAGTTGCGCGAGTTAATTATCCGCCTTCTATTTGCACACTTATCGCCAATTGTATTGCAATAGGTAAGTAAGAGGTTAGAAATACTGAACATGAAGAACAGTTTTTACTGCTGGTCCGCCAGCATTCAGTATTATTACAAATGTACGGTTGTTTTGCCCATCGACTTCTTTCTATAATTTCTTGTTGTTTTGTGGTCATAGAGAGTGTTGGCAACAACGCAATGATGCATATTCACAGTTACTCATTGTTGCAATTGATGCAAATCGTTTACTACGCTTTGCCAACTAGATAGATTGTGCTTTGCTTTGGTTACAAGTGATTTCGTTTAGCTTTACAACAGTTTTGTATTATGTGTAATCTATCTATAATTAGTGTTGGTGAAAACCAAAGAAATTTTAATTGCTCTTAGAAAAAAGAATAATTATTTGCTATAATTTCATTGAAATGTCATTTATAGGTATATTATTAAAATAAAATATAATTGGTTAAATTGCATCATAATGAAATATAAATGCTGATAATATTTTTATATAGTGTTAATAGGCTGGATCGGACACACCATCCGGAAAGGCCCAAACAACATAGCCAGGGCAGCCCTGGAATGGAACCCACAAGGAACCCGTCGTCGAGGCCGCCCCAAAATCACCTGGAGGCGGACTATACTGAACGAGGCCAAGCAGCTCGGCAAATCATGGCAAGAGCTATAACAATGCGCAAAAAATCGGGTTCGGTGGAAAAAAATCGTGGAAGCCGTATGTTCCCAGGTGGAATGAAGGGAATTATTATTAATAGTAAATATAATTTTGAATTTACAAGTTAATAGCAATATTTATAAGTAAAAATAGATGATTTTGTTCAAACATAGAAGATCCGGGTTCAAACCCAACTGCCGGTAAATATAGAATCTCGCACTCCTCACGCATTCGCCAAAATTTTGAATAAGGTGTTGATTAAACGAAGGGCATGCAACCCATTCTGTCCTACCTATATATAATATGCAAATATTTGCTGCAGGACCAGCAAGTTGTGGAGAAGCAAACTAGTACTCCGAAACCAAAATTATTAAAAATGAAAACATGAAAGAGAATGAAAATGATATAAGATAATAAATAATAAAGATGTATATGTAATCCAGATTAAGGCTGTCAAAAAACTTCAAAAATTTTTACAAGGCAAAATCAAACAAAACACATTTTTTTAATAAACTAATTGAACACAGCATTATAGCAATGCAACTGGATGATTACAGCTGCAACAAAAATTGATTATCTTTGTTGTTTCATTTTATTTCTTAAACGCATTTGTAAATGTTTGTTCCTATTCAATTTCGATCGGAATCGTGCGCCAATAATGATAAGATGATGAAGTATTTTTTCTTTTTTTCTTGTGCATTTCTTCCATATTTACAAAAACTTCTTTCTATCTAATGAAGCCGTTAATGTGGCAAAAAAATTCTCTAATAAATAAATTATTTAAAATGTTATACGCAGTTCGGAGGCTCATTTACCTCCCAGGTATAGGAAACTCCATGTTAGCGCCGTGACTGATTGGAATCACACAAATTGAGCTTTTTTGCGTAATTTTATAGGTGCCAAAAACTATGCCCTATCATTTAACATTTTCTAATTTTAAGTCAGAATTTTTTTTAAGTTAATTTAGAAAATCTCGAAAAACGTACTTTAACTTTAGCGCCTTATATAGCGAGTTGAAGGCAAAAATCGCAAATTCGGCCACGTTACAGGCGTGGCGTATATACTTATCGCCTATTAATGTACATTTCAAACTTTGTAATAATATCAAATTGCCTAGCCGTAATCAATCACGAGCCGAAAGCAAATTTTTGTCCTGTATTGCTGTCCTTTATTAAAAACATACGCGGCAATTCGCATTCGACCTTACCTTTTCCTTGATGCCCGCTACAACCCGGCTCCCCCGGAGAAACAGTTCGTCGGGTAAATAAGGCAATAAATATGCAGCACCATAAAGATGACTACATTTTACGACCTAAATCCAGGACCGGCGGAAGTGGACATTCTGTGCATGAGGTGCATGCGGGCGTCGCGCCGCCGACGTCACCGCCACCTCTGCAGTTCTCCTTAGTCTTGCACAATGCTCCAGTTATTTAAAAAAAAAATATATATCACTGCAGCCAAAATGTTTAGAGTCGAATTGTTAAACTCATTACTAGCCAATTCAACAGACTTCAATAATCCAATTAAATTTGTTAAATTTTCAAAACGTCTGCTTTGTATCGACTTGTTTCATCCAACGCTTTTAAAGCAAGAGTGTCCAAAACTTTTGTTACTCAGGGTCCCATTAGTAGAAGTAATGGAGTCCGTTAGTCAAAATTCAATATTACCCCCTTCCCCCAAATAAATGAGAAAATAGAAGATAAATATAAAAAAGTGTAAAGTCTGTCTTGTCTGGCAACAGTAAAAAAAAGGAATTTTTCAAATTCCTCCTGCACCCCCTTTCCCGAAATGAAAGCTTTAGGCGTTTGGGCCCCGTGCTGAACACCCCCGTTTTAAAGTTTGCAAGCGACTACTGCACTTCCGTTAACTGACCAGAAAAACAATTTTCGATTAATTAAATAGTGAATTAAAATGTTAATCGATTTTGACAGTCTTAAAATAGACAAAATAAGCTGTCCATGTGTCAGTTTGAGTAATTCGTAATTTATTCGAATTTGAATGAAATGAGTCATTCGTTACTCACGTTTTGTGATCTTATTCTATTCGCACATCTCGCGTTGCCTATTCCAAACAGCAAATAACGTAATTTCCGAATGCATGTCCGGTATATATATAAGTATTAACATATTATGTTATACTCTGTCATACTCTGCATACTATATTCTCAAACAGCAATAAATAACAATGGAGTGAGGTGGAGATTTCCGAGAGGTATTGTCATCTAAGTTCTTGGAACAATTGAAACCGCACTTCGAGCAAGGTGTGAAGTTAAAGCTAAGTGGAAACAGATAATGTTGAATAACTATGTGAATATGTATTTATTGATTTGATTATTGGATAAAAGAAATACTAGCTAATTGGCTAGCTAGTTAGAGTTAAATGTTCAAGGATTTTGCTTAAAATTCTTATTTACATTCCATTCGAAATTCATTAGAATTGTGATTTGTTGACGTGAACACTAGTAAATAATTATGAGTAAAGTAGTATAACATAAGCACATACATATATAATTTGTAATAAATGACAACTTAAATTATAGAAGTTAGTCTAGAAATATATAATTTAAGTTAGTATGTACTATGAATATATTTATGTATATTGTATATCTGCAAAGTCAAAAACCAATTTATGTCTTGACACGTTCGGAATATTTTCTTTGAACTGTAAGACATTACTTACATTTTTAACATTTTCTAGTATTATTATTGTATGTATTAATAAATTATGTTTATTATAAATTGTAAAACTATGTACTAATTGACAGTCTTCGTAGTTTAATTAAATATATTATACAGTTCTTGGATGCTTCTAGGCTGGAAAGTAAATGATATAGTTCTAACGAGCTGTTTGGATATTTTGACAGATTTGGAGTTTTGTATAAAAAATATTTTTTCTCCTACTAACGCTCTACTATAATCATACAACTGAATAGACCATATTAATACATACCAATATACACTCAGTAGTTACTGTTTTATAAAAACAATCATAATAGCGCTGCATTCAAGACCTCTATACGATTATTGCAGTCACACTGTCAAGGGTGCCCTGCGCAGCCTTTTCGGTGCGCAATGGCCGCTAATGCGCATTCAAAGCGTGTATATCATTTTCATATTAGAAACAATTGTATTTTGTTAAGAACAAATATTCAACAGTTATTCATTAAAGTGTCATTATTTTTTTGAACTATCACTCCATTACGCCGTCGGCGCATGCTGAAACCTTTTCCCTCATGAGATTATTACACCACATTTCGCACTAATAAAATAATATTAAACAACAGCAACTTAACCCAAACCTCCTTTTTAACGCCGTGATGAGCCAAATAATCGATAAAATTACACATATGAATGAGGGCTACAGAATGGGCAAACATAAGATCAACTGCATCTGCTACGCAGATGACGCTACACTAATAGCTAGTAGCGAGGACGGACTACAAAAGCTTATCCACCAATTTGAAAAAACATCAAAACAACTCAACATGAACGAACAACCAGTCAGTTGCGAAATTGTCGTAGAGGAAACGTATATCGAACAAATTCTAGATTTTGATTACCTAGGAGCAAGGATATCAAGTGAAGAAATCTAGAAGAAGAGGTGCGACACCAAGCTCAAAAAGGCTGCATGTGAAACGCAATTTGGAAAAGCAAATCGCACTTATACAAGGCATGCGTCCGGCCCGAGCTTACATATGCTGCCAAAACCAGGCCAGGCACCTCCACCACAAAAAGAATCTTAAGGACTACAGAGATGAAAACGCTATCCATCGCCGGATTTACGAGGCTAGACAAAATGAGGAACACGATCATACGAGAAACATGCGGAATAGACGACGTCTTAAGATGGGCGCGTGGAAGATGCAGACACTGGCGCGATCACGTAAAACGCATGGATGATAACAGACTAGCAAAGATCGTGACAGAGTCGATACCGCCTGAGAAGAGAACAACTGGCCGCCCCCCAAAACGATGGCGGTATAGTTGGACGTCGGTGTCACAGGATGAACGCCAGTAGAGTAAAGCTTAAAGCTTATAATAAGAATAAGAAGAAGAAGAAGAAATAATAAGTAAAATAGCTTACTACATTTTTTAAATGATTATTATCATGATTTAATTTTTTGGGATGACAAAATGTCATGCAATTGGAAATTTTAGTAAGAATCCTGATGTATACCGTTATATAAATAAATGTTTACATTTAGTAATATTATAATTAAAGTATTAAAGTTGTAAATAATATTAATCTGCATAGAGAAATCAGACAGATACCATTATAATAGAAAATAATTATTAAAAAAAAACTGTAAAAATGAATAAATTAATCTATTTTATTATAGAAAATATATAAATAAAAAAAGAAAAGAAAAGATTGAAAGTTAATATATGTATAAATAAGATATTCATATAAAATTGAACTGTCAATTCCCCCAATAGAATTAAAATAGAAATTTTTACTTAGATATTGAATATAAAAATAAATAGGCTTTGTCTACTTTAAGCAGATTTGTTACAAACTATAACACATATTTAAATATGCGGATATACTTATTCATGTGTAATTTTCTATATAATTGTTCAAACATGATTAGAAGTACGAAAACTATTACACTATTACAATGTAAAAGTTAAGTTAGTTGTCGGTCTGTTAATTTGTTGGTTTAATACAAAAGAGAAATTGCCAAAGGCAATGGTAACAAGTTATTACTTCACTTTTAATTTCCTAAACCGCTGCCATGTTAAACAGATTTTACTATTTTAATAACAATGTGGGCATACCGTCGATTATTAAAAATTCCCTGGGCGGAAAAAGTAACAAACGTAGAAAATTTATACAGCGAGTAAACAAATCAACACAAATATTGAACACCATAAAAAGAAGAAAGCTGGAACACTTTGAACGTGTTCTACCAAATGAGAAATACAACTACACACTATAATACAGGGTAAAAAATACAGGGCCATCGAGGTCCAGAACGCCGTAGTACCTCATGGGCGAACAGTTCAGAAAAGCTGTCGATTAAGTTCAAACTATGAAGCTGATCATCAACGCGGCTTGCTCTCATGAAGAAGAAGAATAATAATAAAAATTATAATAATTACTTTCATAGAACACCACCTTTTTTTCTATGATCATTAACTGCAACAATTCAGTTGACTATAACTTTTAAGAAATATCCTTATTTGTAACTAGCAAATGTGTTGGCAAACATAATCACTGTGCCAAACCAGTCACTGCTGATGCACAAACAGGCAATTCCTGTGCCGAAAAAAATAATTTAAGCAAAAGTAATTAAATGAGCAATACACAAAACAAGTTAAGTAACAAAACGAACACTTAAATTATGTTGCTTTTAATATTGATCGCTGATTTTAAGTAACAAATAAATCTTGCCAAATTAAACTTAGGCGGCAATTCAAATTTTGGTCACGTGCGGTTTGGGCAGGGTTAACACCTTGTATACTATAATAAACTAGCTGACTCGGCAAACGTTGTCCTGCCCTTATCAAATCTATATCAACGAAGTATACCTGTGTAATACCAACGCTTCCAGCCTATAAGAGCATTCATATAGATATCTACAGTTCTGGCAATACTCTTGGTACGTAAATAACTAGAACGATTGCAAAATTACTTTTAAAAAAAATCCATTTTTACCTAGTGTTACAAACCGTCCAACTTTGGTAGGACATGTCTAATAATTTACTTCCTTGTCCGAGGTCCCACCAACTTAAAAAAAAAAGATTGGAAATGTCCTACTTTAATAGTATATTTGCTTTAGAAGAAGCTGAGTTGCAGACACGCTTTAAGGAGAGGCAATCGGCCCTGAGTTTCACTTAATTTGGAGAGTGCCCAGTCAGTTGTGTTGGGGTGCAGACAATTAAAAAATTACTACAAGCGCGTAAAATTTTTTTTGGGAAATCATCAATTTCTGGGGTTTAGGGGTGCTGACGAATTTCGCCTTATTTGCTGGGTTATGAATTATGGGATTTTTTTCAGGAACTTGAGAGGTGGCTAATGGATAAAAATTTAAACAAAATGACCTACTGGGTACTACCAAACTACTATTTATAGTAAAAATGTCCTATTCCATCATGAGAGACATTTTACCGCTATCGGTCCATTCGTTTAGTCGTCAAACGCACCAATGATTATATATATAAAAAAGAAAATTAGTAAGTTATAAAATAAATGATTAAATCCAAGAATTTGGCATGTAACTCTAATAATTTGAGAGATGAAGTAAATGATAACAGAAGTATGCCAGCTTCTTAAACATATTTAAACCGATCGATGACAGCACGTGAAAATTACAAAGTACTTCTAGGTTTTCACCTCTAATCCATAAGTTATTCTTGACTTTTATTAAGTAATTGTACTACTACTGCATGGGCGACCTTGTTTAATTTAATTCATTATAATTAAAAAAAAACAGTAAATGATTGCAATTCAAATAGAAAAATAATTATTACTAATTTCTATTCTTAACCATAACCATATTTAAAAAAATATATATATTAATAAAAGATAAGTAACATAAAATAATCATAAGTACACTCATACCTCAATTTAACGGACTAATAGGGGACGACCCTTGTCCGTTAAATGAGAAATTCCTTAAATCGAAAGTCTATGCATATACATATACTTTGAAGATCATGAAGTTGCCTACGCGCATACAGGC
>JARJDU010001701.1:0-12567 GCA_030264695.1 Lissagria laeviuscula
TACAGGGTCTTCATTAATGTTCGAATCTTACGTGCTCAAAGTTAGAATGCAGCAGTTGTCTAACATTTTTTTTAGCAATAAACAAACAAGTCAACTTACAAACTTAGATTATGTCGCTATGTCACCAAGTTAAATTGAGGCGGCACTTCAAAATTTATGGGCTTCAGACAATAATGATTTATGTTGAAGATTTTAGTAAATAAGAAAAATTCTAGTAACTTTTAGTAATATTGAAAGCATATAAGGTAATGGCAATGTAGATATCTGATGATATAGTACCTACGCCAATGTCCTTGTTCATCCGATTTTAAAATGATACTGGTCAGTCGAATCCAGTTGAGTATGATTACGGATGGTCAGACAAGCCAAGGTACATATACAGACACCGCATACCAATAACATCTCTATTATTATTTCAATTATTCTACAATTACGATCGCATCCAGCGGACGAATGCGGTCGACGAATGCATTGGGAATGCAAGAAAACGGGTTGGAAATGAAGACAAGACGAGGCTTTCTTCTTCTTCTAGGCAGTTGCATCTTCTTTGATCGATGATGCACTGCGCTGATGAGGAAGAATCAAGACAGAAATCCACGGAATCGATGCAAACAACAGCGATGACAACTTCGTCAAATTTTCAATATGTAAAGGTGAGTTTATTTTAATAAATTTTTACTTCATTTATAGGTTTATTTCTAACTAATTGTTATGTATCCTTTACTACAGGTAATTTAAAAAAATATATTTTTGTGTGATTGTGGTTTTTACATAAATTTTTAAGAGAAAGACTTTAAAATGAGCTGTTTTTATGATTTTTTTTTGGTATTGGATAAATACTCTGGTTTTTGTATGTTGTCGGGTAATATTTTAACATTTTTGAAACATTTTTTTTTGACAATATATGTTGTTTTGCACCGTCTTGGAAGCTGCATCCATGGTCGGCCTCCGGGATGTTGTCTCTCGCTGACTGTATGATTTGCGAAGAACTGGTGCATCGTAAAACAACCAAATTTATAAAATCCAAAACTTAATTTAATTCGCTACCACGTAAAATAGGTATTTTTTTGAAATTCGACAAAATATTAAAATGGCGACAATTTTAAATAGAAAGTCATTTTTTGCATAAAATAATTGGCCTTCAAATAAATAGTTCGTTATAATCTAAAATTTAAAACATCTAAAATGGCTACTGTTGCATGATAAAGAATTATTTTTTACGTATTGAAAGCAAGAAATGAGCGAAATCTGTTAAATAGATCACAAGATTTTTTTCACCGCCTGTTAAAAAAGTATTATTTTTCTAGAAATAGCAAGTTAAAGTTTGGTTTAATTTGTAATTAAATAATTTCAGAGAGAGGGAAAGAGAAAGAAAGGGAGAGAAAAAATAAATCTTTCACTGTAACATTGTAAGGAAATTACATTCCGAAATAATGTTTTAGCACAATATTCCAGCCATTCGAAGGATCAGGAAGAGGCAAAAAAAGGCTTCAGGTTTAGTCCCATCTTAAGATAATTCAACTGTTGCTAAGCTTATAAAATTTATTTGAATTATTAAATGTTAATGTTTTAATATGAATGAGGTACATGCATAATATACATTATTTTGATTAAATTCCTTTTATATTAAACATTTCTACATTATAATAACAAAGTTTGCATGAATTTAGATTTACCATTTATTTTATAAATCAAAATATAATAATAATTGTTATTATTAATAATAATATTCGCAAGTAATGAAAGCATTAATAAATAATGATTTTATAAACAAAATACCAATTTGCAGGTAACAAATAATTACTATTGTATGAGAATTTGTATGCATGAGCTCTGAGATATGATTCGATCAACGAGAAATAATAAAATTATTGATGAAATTAGCTTTCTTATGGAATGATTTGCGATGAGCCCAGCCTTTCACCTATAAAGCACATAATAATTTAGAAACAATTACAAAGCAAAAACTAATAAACTATTATATTAATAATACCTACTAATAATAACATGCATAATAACACTAATTGTAAACTTATATGTTATTTATCTTAATGAAATTGACTAAGAATTATTTTAATAAATCATATTAAAACATTAAGTAAATCATTATTATCATGATTATTATTCCTTGTTTATAGTCATAATTATAAATATTTACTTTAACTAAAAATAAATAATAATTAAATCAATTAAAAAAGTATTATAAACAAATAAAAATTCTTTCAATAAAAGCTTTTTTCTTCTTTAAAAAAAAAATATGGCAGCTTAAGCACCTTGTCTTAAATATATAAATTACAAAATTACATTTATGGTATTACTTTTGGCATAAATAACAAAATGAATAAAAATACTGAATACTTGTGCAAGTAAGTTTCATGTTAGTACATCTTTCTCAATTCGTTAAGAAACTCTTGACAAGTATTCTTGTAATAAGCGTCATTAAACTCAGTCCTTCCTGCGCGATGCTTCTGGTTATTGTTCAGCGGCATAGTTTTGGTAGATTTATGATTTGTTTGCTTATGGCAATTCTCTTTGTCGTCGATTTCGGTTTCAGGAATCTCGGGAATCGAGAGTTGAGCTATTACCTGTTGAGGAATCAGGGAGATGTAATTTTCGCAAGGAATTGTCACTTCGTTGACAATACGATCGTCTCCTGGGATGACATCCACAAACATTGTTTGACTCCATTGTGAAGGTACCATTTTTGTCTAAAAAAAAATATTATTTTTGTATTTTATAACTTCATTACAAAGTTACAGCAAGATATTATTTCCTTTCTCTTAAGTAATTTTATTACAGTGTTATTTCAACTGGCTGCATAAAAGTCTCGTGATTTATTTAGCCGATTTCGCTCATTTTTTGCTTGCAGTATGTAAAAATAAATGATCTATCTCGTAGCAAGCGGATATTTTATTTTTTGATTTTAAATGACCATTTTTAAGCAATAAAATGTTTTTTTTTATTTCAACTTCAAATTTCGAAAAATTCCTGTGCTACATGGTAGAGAATTTAATTTTGTTTTGAATTTTATAATCCAATTTTAAAAAATCAATTTTTTGTTTATAATTAATTACTTTAATACATTCAAAAGCAATTACTAGATAGTTTTCAACTCTTTTGTATTAATCACTAAATACACATTCTCTAACAAAGATATAATGATTCGTTGAATTAGTCAATCGCTTGTTTAAACAACAAAAAAGTATCAGCAAGCAATTAGTTATATACTTAGAACAGTGTGTCATTAAGCACACTAAGGTGTATTACCATGATTGTATGAGAACATAATTTTGCTCATGGTCAATGCTACCATCTACTAATGCAAAAATTACGTAACTTTTCTTAAGATTAACCAAATAATTAAATAAAACAATAAATTCTTACTTCATACGAGACGCTCTCGTAATATTTCCTTTTGGTTGAATTTAGATGCATGATGAGTGTCTCAGTGTACCTTACAGGCACTCTTTTTGGTAAGAACTGGCACGTGCTGACAAAACTATCAACAACAAAAAAAAATGCAATGAAACTTCTTCTTAATCAATGTTTAAAATTAAAAGAATCTCATGATGAACAAGAAAATCTTATGATTTCTTACGTTTTTTGTCCAATTCGTCTTCCCGCTCCTTCATTCCAATGATGAACTGTAATATGTCCAGTCATCTTATTGCTACTTGCTACTAATGTCGGCTTCAATGGAATTAATGGTGGAATTCTCTCTGGACACCTTCCAATTAATCGCCGCCTAAAGAAGAAAAAAGATGAACCAACCAAACAAAAATTACAAAACACAATTTCATATAATAAATGTTTCACATAAAAAACAATCTATTACATTAATTAGACAATATTTATGAGTTTTAATTACTAACTGCATTGGTAATTAAACAAACTTGATTAATTAAAAATGTAATTCAACTTAATTAATTACTTCTTAAGAGGTCTATATGGACTAAATGCCATTTCATCATTATCGCATTGCCTCACATTAACTTTCGTCCTATAACTCATGATAAACAATTTATCTAAATATGTACCGACACTATTAAGCATAAATTATGCTCTTAATACCAACAACCGCAACCCAACGCGGTTTTCAACTGTCCGCATTCGACATGAAGCGTGGTCTCGATGTTATCATGTATGGAATATGAGCGCGCATGACTTTTAAATGTTATCAAGATTCATTGATATCAGTAATCACAGCCTTCACACATTTGCATAGCTAAAATCGTTAAATACATGCGCAAACTCACCTCTGTCCTTATTCGCCTTCTTCGTGCTCTTGGGAGTTCTTAGGCTCGTCGTTTGTTTATTGTTTGCATCGAACGTTTGAAACTTTGAATCTTTGTGTGTGTCTTCCGCACCTTTTCTGCTCGTCTTGCGCAACTGCTTTTTCGATTGTTCTGCTACACGCACAGATCAACTATTATCGCAATAATTATGTATTGTAACTCTCGGCTTAAGCTTTGTCTAAGATGCTTTAAGTTGCTTGCTTTTGTAGAAGAAAACAATCGCGCACTGTGTGCTCGAATTGTCTAATATGCGAGAAATGTCGTGGGCACAAAATGACTACTGGTTTGTGTTTAACTTTAAACTGGAAGGAAAGCGACCGCGAAACGGATGAATGGGCGTCGCTATAGCACATTACGACATTCATCTAGTGCTGACTAATAGCCTTATCAATGAGTAACGCAAATATACATATCCAAATGTTATAAACTGATCAGGTTCAACCTTCGTTTCCATTACTTCTCACAGTTCAAAATTGATTTGGATTTCCGCGGGTTTTATGTTTACTACAGGCAACTTATATGTCACTATTTTATGTTTAATTTAAGTAAGTTTTTATTGTATATAAATTTTTAATATAAAATTTTTGTGATTATGTGATATAAAATAATATAAATAAAAGTTTATAAACTATGTAATATTTAAATTGTACATTAATATTTATGTAATAGAGTTATGCAACCAACAGATCAAAAACAATAATATAACCTATATTTTCAACAACTTCACTTATTTCATAGTTATTTTTTAATAATTTATTTAAAATGCTAATACAAACGTTTTATTATTAATATGGAATCAATAACAGTGCCTCGTCGAGTTTCTCCACAAAACATTGTAATACGTTTGGCGCAAAGAGAGACATTTGGATGTAAGAAACCAGGTACACATTTCCACACAGTGAGAAAATTCTATCAGAATGTGTTCCCAAATTACACGCTAATAAATGTGGAGAAGCCACCATGTTTCGTACGAAAATTTAGTCCGGATGGAAAGTTCCTAATAGCATTTTCTTCTGATCAAACTTCTGTTGAGATTTACATGTATCGAGGAGCTGGTGCTGCTGGAGACCTGTTGCACAATGCATATCAGGGATGCAGTGAAAATTTTGATGTAAAAAGTACCATATTTGATAGATTTTTTAAAGTAGGTACTGAACATTTCATATTTGTTATTTGATTATTTAGAAAGTAAATAAACTTTTTGTTTCAGTTAAAACATGTTGTTAATATTTGTTCATCAACAGAGCAGTTAAATCGAGAATGCAGTTTATTTACTGAAGATGGTAGATATGTTATAGTAGGTTCTGCAACATTCCTGCCAGAGCCCGTACGACCACATTTTTATGAAATTTACACAAATAATGAGTCAGTTACTCCAAATCCTAGGTAATTATACAATATATATATGAAAAATTTATTAATTTTTGTATTAAATTAATTAATTAAATTAAATTTTTAGATTTCCATTAGAAGACTTTTCTATACATATAATTGATCTACAACTAGGAAAGCTCTGTGATACTCGATTGTTTAAAGTGGATAAAATACACATGTCACACAATCAAGGCCTCTATTTATACAAAGACATGTTAGCTGTCCTCTCCGTCCAACATCAGATCATCCATATTTTTCAAGTTTTGGATGGTATGTTCGTCGATTTTCGGAAAATCGGCCGTTTCTGTTTCGAGGACGATGCCTACTTCTTTCAATCCGTATTTCCAATAGAACGTCCTTTCAGAGAGACGCACATCAACTCGTTGAAACATCGAATCCTTGCGTTTCTCTATCGTCGAGCATTGCGCATCAGTACACAGAAAAAGGATCCTTACGAGGTACGCAAATTCTATCAATATTTCGACTATTTCCAAAATCTTCGAATGTGGAAGATGCAATTGTTAGATGAGACACATCTTCTTTTAAAATACGCAAGCGAAGATATGGTCACATTAAAAATCACGGATCCAAATAGTGAGCCATCTTTTTTTGTTATATACAACATTATCGAGAGTAAAGTCTTAGCCATTTACGAGAATATTTCGAAAGAGTTTCTTGATTTATTCGAGCAATTCTGCGATAGTTTTCGAAACGCTTGTATACATAACGACGTTAAATTTACTTGTAGTCCATCTAATAATATCTACGCGCGATTAATTCAGCATAGATTCAAGCAAACGATAATCAACGCAAAATTCGGTGGGAAAATCGAAGCGACGAAAAGATTATTAGCACAGATTCCAATCAGTGCACAAAGTTTTAGCAGCTCGCCGTATTTAGATCTATCGTTGTTTTCGTATGACGATAAATGGGTTTCTGTCATGGAACGGCCGAAACCTTTTGGGGAATATCCAATTAGGTTCTATGCCCGGGATTCTGGATTTCTCAAATTTCGGATTTACGCTGGCAGAGCGCCGAGGTCAATGCCAATTGCTAGGAAACTCGTTGCTTATATATTTCATCCGACTGATCCTTTCGCAATGTCTGTGCAGAGGACCAATTCAGAATATATTGTTAATATCCATGTTAGATTTGATAAACCTGATGGGACTTCAACGGATGAAGATAACGTAGTAAATTTCAGTCCTTAACAGGACCTTAGTTTGGACAAATATTTAAATTCAAATGAAAGGGAGGTAATAAGTATAATAAGAAACATAAATCTGTGATTGTCGTTGATTGTAGTATGATCAACATCGAAATAATTAATATTTTTGTATTATTTTATAAATATATACAGAAGAAGTAAAATTCATATGCAAAAATTACACAGGGTGCTTGATTAATGGTAAGGAATTAACAAATTGTTGTGTACAATGAATATTTGTTGTGTTATTGATCGCCATATTCTCGCAATAGTTTCGTCACATGTGCAACAGTTTCGTCACTGCCGTAGGTGGATTCAAACATGTGGTATTTCTTAAAAAGCGTCCGCATTTTCTTGTAAGGTAATTTTTGTCCTACTGCTCGTTGTAATACATTCCTAGAATTAATCACAGAGCATATAGAATGAAAGAATTAATTAAACTATAAAGAACATTAACATACCTAGCCAAATCTACTTTATCTTTCTTTATAAGTTGATCAACATAGGTACACCAAACATCTACTCGTTTCGGATCAGTCTGTAGAATAGTCTCAAAAAGAGCCTCTCCTTGACTAGTCTCCCCAAATGAAAACTCCATAATAGCATATTGGACAATCAATAATAAGTCTGCAAACAAAAAATTACAATTTTCATATCTGTACAAGACATTCCAATTCAAACTTACGTGATTTTTTGTCAGTCAACGTAATCAATGCATTATCTTTCAATTTCCTAGCCTCAGCGAACCTCCCGGCTTTATAATAAACTTTCCCAATCTCCAACCACATTTGCAACTCCTGTTTGAACTTTCCTCTCGCTTTCTTAACTTTCTCCTCCATCTCTGGGAATTTCCCCATGTCCGCCAGCATCTTAATTGTTTCCAAATAGATGGTCATCGTGTCATTGCACCGTGCCGCTTCTTGAAACACCTTATCAAAACTTTCCTTCGTGCCGTACATATTTTCTAGATTCAGGAAAGCCAGCCATACATTAAGGCGATCTTGCAATGCCGAGAAAGATATCCTTTCGATAGCTCGTCTAGCCACACTCCTAGCTTTCTCAAATTCGGTAGACTGTGCATGAAAAGCTATATATCTCGTCCATAATTCCGAATCATCAGGATTTCCTAGCAATGCTCGATCAAACTGTTCAGCATTTTGAGGTAATAAGGAAGCGTCGGCAAGTTCAGATTCAATTTTTCTAAGGCGTGCTTCTTCGTCTTTAGCAGCTTGAAGTCGTTCAGCAGGAGTTAACTTCTTTTTAGTACTAGCAGTAATTTCCTCTTCATTATCAGAATCTTCTTTTGGTGGTACCATTGTATCTTCTTCAAAGAATGATGACATCCCTGGTAGGACAATTTCTGTGTTGGTTTCTTCCCTAGTTTTATTTTTCTTTGTTTTGGACATAGTAACTTCTATTTCCTTGGCTTCTTCAGTTACCGAGAGTTTTCTTTTGTTTTTCTTGGTTTTTTCGTTGTCAATTTCTTGCATTTCCTCGTTGTTGCTATCAGATTCAGGCTCGCTTTTAATCTCTTCTGCACTTTCTATGCCTTCGTCCTCATCTTTAATCTCCTCTTGTAAATTCTCCAATTTAGTTTCTTTTTCTTTGGTCAACTTCTTGGCTGCTTTCTTCTCAGCTTTTGTTAGTTGTTTATCCTGTTTTCTTAATTGTATGATATTGCCACAGTGTTTACTATTGTTTTTCATACGAGCTATCATACTTATAGGAATAGCAAGCAATCGTCCGGATTTCATTTTAATCAGCCTTGATCTTATTACTTCGCCAATTAAAGAGTCATAGTAATTGCTTTTCGGAGTAAAATCATTTTCGTGAAGTTTCACCGGCATATAGACCAATTGTTGGTTGAAATTCTGGTTTAGGACGCCAACGGCTGTATGTTTGTTGGCGTGAAGAATGACTACTTTTACGATGTCATTGTTAGCATGAAGTGTGTCCATGTCAATTGAATGATCTGAAATTTCAGTGTTATATAAATACCTAAATTACAAACTAAATTTAGATGAATACCTTGTTTGTCGTTTATTTTCTCCATAACATCCTTCTTGAGTGTAACTGCTGCATATTTCATCTCGTAATCGACCCATAAAATCTTTCCCTTGACTGGTTCACCAGCTTTGATATTATTAGAGAAATGATCCAAAGATACCAATCCTTGGCAATGCATTGGAAGGATAAAAACGCTACAACCTCGATGTGAATCAACTTTATTCACAACGCAATCAACAGTTGCACCGATCTCTAAATCCACTAATGGATTGCCTGTATGAAGATATCGATTCCTAAGACGTTCAATATCTTGAAGATATTGATCAAGATATTTGAAAGTTTCCTGTAAAAATAAAGAATAATTTCGAAATCATTGAATCTTATATGAAGTTTTCCAACTTACCAAGAAATTAAAACTGAAAACTTTCTGCAGTTTTGCATTTAGCAGAAGTCGCCGTTTCGGGAGACACTTCTCTACTTTAACCACCACACTCTCATATTTCTCAACCTGTGCCAATTTCTTATCATCAATTCGAAACGGTTTGTTGTGTAGCTTCACAGGAAGAAACACAGAGTTCTTCGTATCCAATAAGCCTCTGATGACAACGTCGGCCTTAAGATCCCCTAAACCAGGCATTCTCAAATCATCCCTTTTATGGGCCACACATTCTCGTATGCTTAATATAGGTGGGTTTGAATCCAGTAAGCAAATCAACTCTTCCTCCAAAATATCTTTAACTTTATAAGTCTCGGCGAGTAATTTCCCAAGCCCTTCGACAGCTAACTGTTGCTTTGGCACAAAAGCTTCTATAGTATCTACTTTAACATGTAATCCTTCTTCAGACACCTGTGTAATAGTGGGTTTAGATATTATTGTTCCAACAGGGACACGTTTACGATTAGAAAGATTCAACGTTAGTGTTAGCCTTCCATCATTGTAGCTGTCCATTCTTGCTTTGACCACCTGACCTTTGTAGAATTCATTTCTGGCATCTTTATTCCCCAATTGAGGGATATTCCTCACAGGGAGGAAACCTTTGATGCCATTGTAGAATAAAAGTAGGATGCCTTGAGGTAACATGCTGATGACAACTCCTGGATATTGTTCTGATTGATTAAGTGACTCATAGGAAGTTAAATGAGTTTTGTTTAAAATGAGTTCTGGCTTCATTGTTAGGACTATATCCTTCTTTGGGATGTTGATATTCCATATCCTTGAAAATTAAATAAAAATTGATTGTATCAACATTTTAGATTATGAATACTTTCAACTTACTTTGCTGTGACTTCCTGGCCTATTTTAAACTGTTTTTTAATGTTTTCAGAATACCTTACATTACTTAGATTATCATTGGGTGCAAAACCTTCTACTTTACCAATTCTTATAACTAACCCATGATTATTAATAGCTTTAACTGTGCCTTTCACTAGCTGCCCAACTTCTAACTGGTGAATACTCATGGTATCCTTGATATCTTCAAAAGTACAAATGTACAATCTCTCTGTATGATTATAATCTAATATTGTACAGTGCTTAGTAGTTCCAGGAGGAAACTTATTAGCAATCAACGTCGTCAAATCCTCATTATCCTTCTCCTTCGAATTAATACTCCTCAGAAGTCTTTTGTATGTTATAAATCCCTTGAGACCTCCTTCTAACTTCATAACAAGGCCCGCACCAGCCTTAAATACAACAGTCCCAGCTTTGCGGCATCCTACTTGGAGTTTACTTTCTTCTGGATAATCATCATCAAAATTTCTCAGAGTAAAGTATCCCAATTTAGAAACTGGATGGACATACAGTAATCTAGCTTTTATCGCTTTGAACTCCTTATATTTCTTTAAATCATCAAAAGGCTTCTTCAGATATAATTCATTAATCAATCCTGTGCATTCATCAAAATATTGCCCTTGAATCCCATCTTTCAAAATCTTCTGTATAAGAATCTCCACTTGCATTCCTGGTATGACATGATCAATAGAAGTCCCCATACTTTCCACAGTCTCATCAAACTCGGTTTTCATCGCGCTTAAAGTTACAATATTTGCTTCCTTACTATTAGTGCTAAGGGTAACTGTCATGTATAACACTTGTCCTATATTATATTCTACACCTTCTTCTACTGCAATGAAGGGAAGATGAGCGCGACAATTCTTGATTCCCAAATCAATCAGATATCCATGATCGGACTTCTCTTTGATTGCACCCCATACTAACATGTTCTTTGTGATGTTGGCATGTCTCAAATTGCTGTTTATATCAGAAGGGTTACATGAAGCATAGATTCTTAATTTGTCACCATCCTCTACATCCACTATCTTCACTGGGATGAATGTCCCAATTTTCAAAACATCATCTAATGTTGGTAAATCAATCCCATCATCTTTAACAGCTTCGGATACAACTTTTGTGTATGCTGTTGAAATGTTTTGAACTAGGATTTCAGCAAAACAACGTCCTGGAAGTTCTATTTCAACTGTCATTACATTAAGTTGTTTTACACATGCAAGGACGGTCATACCCTCGTGGATTTTCTAAAAAAGTAAGATTTTGGTATAACATATAGTTTAAACAAATTCATGTATGTTGGGTTGCATATTGCAAGAAAAATTATTGCTGCAAATTGCATTTTGTTTTTGTGCAAATTCATTTCTGTTCTTAAACTCTCTCTAATAAATTAATACTAAAGCAAACATTAACAATATTAAAATAAGTATAGATAATCTTGATTTGTATAATTACCACATATGATAAAGTGTCGGCTGAAATTGCAGTGGATTTATCAGTTTTGTTAACAAATTCAGGTAATGAATTAGTTTCTTTATCCAGTTGCTTTTCTCGCTTTTTCTTGGTTTTTGTTTTCTTCACCGGTTGTACATTTCCAAAGAGCTGTTCATATAAAACACAATAGATATAAACAATTTTTAGATATGAAAAGGTACTTTGTATAAAATTACTTACATTTTCGGGTTTTTGTGGTTTAGCCACTGATTTGTCGGTATTGAATTTCGGTTTAAAACCTCCACGGGGAAAGCTTTCATCGTTCGCAGGCATTGTATTAATTTGTTATTAAATATCGAAGAATAGAAACCATAAAACAAGAGAAGCACGTTGGGAAGATGCAAGTATAACCTCACAAACAAAACATGTGAACACGTTTTAACGTTAATGGGCAATTATTATGCGGTAGGGGGATAAACTTTCAAGTTTTGAAAGTTTCAGCCAGTAAATTATGCTACTGAAATTATAAATTAGATGAATTTCCTAGATTAATATCTTATTACATAGATGCTATATTAACATAACATTTTATCATTTTTTCTACCCATATCATCCATATTGTTATATTAAAACAAGATGGCGGCTGAACTACATAAAACTGCAGTGTACGTGCGATCTCATTTCCAGCTCGATTCTTGTAATTTTCGACATATCTTAATTGTATATTCTATTGTTTGAAAGAATCATAGTCCAAATGGATTTAATTACGAATTCGTATTTTGCCTAATTTCTTCCGATGCATATTTACCGCGAATTGCAATTAAGATAACGTTGAACAATATATTGTTTTTTGTTGTGTTAACTCATCCGCATGCAAACTACGTACAAAGCGTACATAGAAATATGTTGTTGACATAATTTGGCTTGCTGGCTACTTTTCACACAGTAAAAACTCATCAGCG
>JARJDU010001704.1:0-10539 GCA_030264695.1 Lissagria laeviuscula
GGAAATTGTATTGCTTTTATAACCAAGGGCAGGCAAAAAATATAAAAGGCGAGGGGAGAGCGTGAAGATATAGATAAAAAAGATGAAGAGAGAAATTGCTTTGGGAAGTAGGTGTTTGGCAATTTCTTAAGATTAGTTGTTTTATTACGTAATTTTGTCAAACAAAAGTGAAAAAACTTGGTGTGTGAAAATGGTCAAAATTATTTTTGTTTAATTACCGTGGCGATTTCCCGTCTTACTTGCAACGACTTGCTTGACAGAAAGTTTGAGTGTGTGGACAAAGCATTAGACCATTTTTATCACTTCTATGTGACAATATACATTTTACATTATAAATAACTACAAATTTTCTAAATAAATAATTTATTTTCAAAAATGAAAAAAGCAGAAAAAGCTTACACATCAAAACCAAAAATAGAAAAAAAGTATCCAAAGTAATAAAACTAATACATACTTAACACGAAATGAAAGCGAAAGACGACATGTGCCATACTTATAACGACTCCAGAGAAAAAAAAACGAAAAAGACGAAAAGGAAATTCGGGATATAGTCAGCGAGCGAGATGATAGTGTCGTAGGAAGTCTCTCAGGTGAAGGTAGACAAGCCGCCTCCTTCATCGGCGGAAAAGCCTGTCTTCCTGCCACGCTAGCCTTGCCCGACTCTCCTCTTAAAAAACATATTTAAATGCAAATTCATGTTTGTGCTCCTTTTCCGGGATCACTGCCTCACTGGCTAGGATACAGTATGGCAATGTGCTATACAATGCGTACCTACTTTATTTTCTCAATTCTCTATTTAAATAATATATAAATATTATGAAGAAAAGTCATAGGGAAGTGGTTTATATACCAAAATATGCGTCTTGGCGAGCTCTTTACAACTACATTAGGTCCGTTTCTCGGTCTATAGTATTTCTCCTCGAAAATGTCAAAAAACTGCATTCTCTACGATTTTTTGGCTCCTCTACGGTTTTAGGCCTATAACTCAACACATTCCTGACCAAAGTACCAAGTATTACACACCAAAAGAATCTTCTTTCGAAGCTCTATCTAATGATGTATGATTTGTCCAAATTGTAAACATTTCGTGTAATATCGTCTGCGCAAGTGCGATACCATTACAAAAAAAGGGCAATTTGAGAAAAATTTGAGCGAAAATGCAACTCCCAAACTAAAAGTCTTAGGGAAGTGGTTTGTATACCAAAATATGCGTCTTGGCGAGCTCTTTGCATCAATATCAGGGCCGTTTCTCGGTCTATATTATTTTATTATTTTAGCTTATAACACTAAACAACCCTGATCAAAGTACATAATATTATATTTATATTTATACTTATGACTAATATTTGAGGTCTTCAAGAAATTTCTTGCACCCGGGCCCATCTTTAGAGAGAGGCACAACATTGTTACTCCTCCTCTGATGCCTCATTTAAAATAAGGAACAAGAACCAAGCAGCAAGAAGAAGAGATAACTGAAGATTCCTAAATTATTCCTACACCTAACATTGCAATTCTCCCTGAATTGGCAGCCGTATTCCGGTGTCTTAGCTTATCTCGCGAGAGAAGAAACGAATGAAAATTACGAATTGATGGCACCTGCATTATAGTCAAAGAAAATAAAACGACGAAAGAAATGACGAAAAGTTGAAGCTCACATGTCTGCTATACAGAAAACCAACCGGCTAGCTATTCTAGTGTTAAGGAATTCTCTGGGAATCCAGCTTTTCAGGCACTTCCAGAAATGTCTGGGGCTTTTCATTCGGAATATCTTTGTGCTAGGAACTAGAAAATATATTTACCTTATAAGCTATATACAAGGTATGGTCATAAAGTTGTGATAAAGAAAGAATTAAATTTAAATAGATGTTGTTTGAATATTTAATAAAACATTTGAAGTCAAGAATTGATTGTTTAAAGTTTTTAAAAAAAAATCCAGTTTTATCTTTTTATTATATTTACTGCTGCTTGTAAATGATTGCTCAGGTAAGAACAGATTGAGTTAACATTACCGAACAGCTTTTATAGAACGACTTTTAAGGAAATGTAATCGTAAACTGACGTGCCTTTGCAAGCACTTTCCTATGCATTGTTAGTTCGCCATTTTAGTGCTTTTTAATACACTCGCTCGGAATAAACTAGACTAGAATAAATTGGAATAAAGTAATTCAATGCTGCTGGTATATATGCGCTTGGCAATTCGTTATTCTATCGCAAATGAAATTGAAATTTAAATAAGCTTTCTTTCTTCTGTTGCGCTGCTTCTACTACTCTTACCTTGCATCTGCCAAAACTCAAAAGACTAAAGTATCTTCGAGGTAGGAATTCTCTATTATTCCATTAAATACTAATTCATATCTGATATAAATATATGAAATTACAAAAATTATAAGTACAGTGAAACCGTGCTTAACGAGCACTTCGTATAGCGAGCAATTCGCATAAAGAGGAAAAATTATTTTAAAAAAAATGACCTGTTCAACGAGTGATGTTTCGCATAACGAGTGACGTGGAAATGCTGAAAGCATAGTAAACTGTTGCATAATTAAATTGAGAAGCATCATCCTACTAAGGAGAAACTATGCGCGCTACAAATTTATTCATTGATAAGGCGATGTCGCATTTCACAAAATTTTGGACCGTCGGCAAAAGCAAATGTCTCTAGACAACTTTCTAGTAAAATGGAATTAGGTATGTTAACAATTTGTATTTTGATTTCATTGTTTTCTGCAAATCGAATTCTCATTCTAGGTTAGTTTATTCCGCGATAGAAGAAAAGATGAAGATAAATCACGCTCCTTAACAATTTATATGTATTTTTCTTTGAATAATTGTAGCACATAACGTTTTTCAGTATTTTTTTGTTAGAAATTTAAATTTTTTTGGCATGGAATGCATTAGCGTATTTTTTATTAATTTATACGGTAAAAATTGTTTTACTTAACAAATGTTTCGCGTTACGAGCAAAACTCCGGAACGAATTATGCCCGTTATGCGAGGTTTCACTATATTTGAGTAGGCAATTGGCAATTGAAAAAAGGCAACTAGGATGGTGCGGCGGTTTCAGAATATAGCTAGGGTTTTCTTATTCTTTTCCAAGAGCCATTTCATAACAACTTTCGAAGTAAAGAATATCTCAAACAATAAACAAATTTGGCATAAATTTGAAGGATAAAAATACACCAGCATCAAAATTTTGAAAGTGATTGATTACTAATATTATTAATAATAAGTTAAGTGATTTAATTTGTGTTTAGAAATCCTTATTCTAATTTTTTTTAGTATTTCCTGTAAAACAAGCAGCCTAAGTTAATAGTAAAAGCGAAGATAAAATACGGAAGCGATCCGAGAATTGATAGCATTTTAAGAGCATTAAAAGCAAATGAAATACTCTATACTCTGTCCTATTCAAGTCTAACGTAATATATTCTGCAGGCATGAATGACATCATTGCAATTAACATGCATATCTATATACTTAATCGGATTGCGAGTAAGAATCAACGAGCAACGAGCAAATGGTAAGTCGGGTTTTTCGCGATGAGTAATTTTTACGCGGAACTCATATTAATTGCCTCATCATAGATAGCTCATTGAATTAAAACGAAGTAATGTCTAATATAATGAAACAGGATTTTTTTTAAATTTTTTACTTAAGTTAAAGCATTTTAATAGCATTTTTTAATATAGTAAGTCGATTATTTTAATATAGGAAAAGCTTTTAAGTGCGAAATTACACTGAACGCAAACTGAGAAATATCTATCTAAAATGCCGAAAGAAAAGAAAAAAATACTCGCGTTTTAAGTAGCCATTTTCCACTTTTCCGCAGATCGCGCGCGTTTTTCACATTTTAAGTGCGGCTTATATGCCCGCCGCAGCTACCACCACAGAAGAAAATAATGCTCGTGACTAAGTTCCTTCCCGTTTCTTCTACTTTCTCAATTAACTCATTCCTTGGCCTTTTATTGTAAAAATTATTTTTAAATAAGATGACGATCATCATCATCACATTAATTAATATTTGTAAATGAAAACGTCATAATAATTTTATGATTGTTTTAATTAAAACGTATATCCATTAATTAGAGTTTAATTGAATATAAATTAAAATACATTTTTAATTAATTTTTTGTTGAATTGGGGAATACATGGAGTGCAGGAGAGTTAGTACATGCAAACAGTTTGTAAAATAATGAGTAGCATAAATCAACTTTAAATGGGTTAATTAAACTCCCCTTTCTTCCGGGCAGACACGCGAGAGAGGGCGACGAGTACTCGGCTTTCGTTTCGGCTCCTTCAGCCACATTTTTGTGGGTTTTATAATCGTTACAATTAATATTTCGCAATATTTCAACGCGACCTAAACGCGCGCTTAATTAATTCCACTTTTACATTTTTTTCATTTCGCCATGGTCCTTCTCCTCCCTCAATGCGCTCATCGTTCTTGGGATTTAGCCGAATGTTGATGAAACTTAATTAAATAAAGCCAAATGAGCTTTTACACTCTTTTGCAGTCTTATCAATGCGTCCCTCCGACGAAAGTAATAAAACATACTAGAATAGGGAATGAATGAAAGCCTGGAGTCAAATTTTAATCCAACAAAAAACGAATGACATTGAATTTAAATTTAAGTTTTAAGCTTAAAATTAAAATTAAAAGGAAATTTTAAAATAATCGAATCAGTACGTTTGTTCATGCGGAAAATGAAGATACCGGACAATATAATAAATCATAACGTCGATGGTAATAATTTCTGCTGTACATCGATGGGGCGGACGAAATTTGTGCGTATGTCCGCACACAATTTCTAAATTATTACCGACATGATATCGGTCACAAATACTGAAAATGTCTGTCCCTTCACGGTTTCACACTCATAAAAACAATTGACATCAAATTTAATAATTTCATCAATGAGAGATGAGAAACAATTTTAAGTCAAAAACTATATTTAATGTAAACAAAAGCTTTATCTACTTTACAAACGCCATAAATCCACGTATTCGTATCCATTGTATTCGCAAAACATGGCAAATTGAATGTTTGGCACGATTTTAAGTTTAATATAAACCCGTCGCATGCGCCTCCAGCTCGTCGTTGATTTATACCCTTTCGAGCTCGCGCGCGGTACTCGATGTCGCCTACTTGTACTACATATGAGTGAAGCATTGCTTTAATTTATGTCACTGCCATATAACAGATTGCCGCGAGCGGTGGTACTCCATAAAAGCGCCAGGAGAATTTACGAACGAAGCGCCGAAATTACGAATGAACGAATGTATAAACCGCCGCCTCCACGCGTCGCAAACTTGCAGCTACCACTAGAAGTGGACGAAGCACATCCGCGAATGGGTTTGTTGGCGGTACGCTTCGGACAAAATTTATGTTAATTCGAGAAAGAGCTCATGCAGGATGGGTAGGTGAGACTGAGTAGTATGCGCAATTGCGGTTGCGGTTTTTAGTGTTCGCGTGGGTGACTGGAATTTACGGTTTTCGGATCGGCACTTAATTATTGTCAAATTTAGGTTTACAGGTTTACAAGGATATTATTCACATTGGCAGTACTATTTTATATTATGGATAAATATATCTAAATTACTTAATATTAATGAAATATTTCTATTTTTTTAATTAAGACGAAGGAAAAATCTTATCGCAGACTGTTATTCTCATTCCAACAAAAAAATTCTCTTCTAGTTGATTAAAAGTAATTAAATGTACTTGAAGTAGATTTTCCTTTTACTTCATTTTTTATTCCTTCATCTGACTTAGTTATATTCCAGATGTAATTTTCCTCGTTTCCTACTTCCAGTTTCTTTATTTGCCCTCGTTTGCTTTTCTTTTCTTATTTTCTTCGTGTGATCCCATCTTTAAAAATTAAACGAAGTGCAAAAATTTTCAAACTGACTTCTCTTCCTTTCGCACCAGAAGCGCGGCGCACACACACCCACAAAAAAAGGAAAATCGATCGAAATAATATTCCGCCGCTTGTTTGTTTTCGTTTCTTTTCTTCGTTCATTCCTTACTTGCTTCATACCTCATTCCTTAGTCTGTTTCCATTGCTCGAATCGAGTAGAAGAGCAGCTCTGAACAACTCTCCACATTCAGGAATTCTTTCTTTGACAATGTCAGAGTATGCAAGCGGCACAGTGCCGTGCAATTTCGACAATGTCAGCGACGGAAAGCCGCGCCAACGCCATAGTGCGAGTGGCGTTTCAAACGTAAAGTGAGAAAATTACATTCCTCGGGAGACAATTCATTCGAGTCTTAAACTAATCTCGACACTACGCGACTCGACTCTCAGTTCTTGTGCTGCGTCTGCTTCGATCTTGATGGTAGTTGTTAAGTCGAAGAGAAGCTCAGAGACAAGACACGACTGTACTCATGTAACCCGAATCGGAAGAAGAAGAAGAAAAATTGAACTGAGTTAATGCAAGTTGCATGTCGTGTCATTACAGTACTATTTAGAGACATTCCAGAATCCTACCCTGTATATTATCAAAAAAATAATTAAATGAATGTATGAAGAAGAGAAAAATGCGTCTGCGCAATCTTCCAGAGTTAGTTCATGATTTTCCCTAGGCTTTGGCTGTAGCATGAAGCTTCGGCTTTTTGCGGCTTTGAGCAATAGCTGATGCTTTGTATAGTTGGGCGTTAGTTGGACCACAATGGCCAGTCGAATATTGGGAAAACTCTGGGATGAAGCATACTGAGTAAAGAAGAGACGGGCATCAGGAAGGACATCAAAGGACAACTTTGACATTCATTAAAACACCGAGCGGACTCGATAATAGACTCGGTTTCAAAAGCCATCCCTCCATTGAATTATTGCCGCCATTGCCGATCCACAAAGATCAAATATTCGCGTTTATATAATAGATATATAATATAAAAGCTATCAAGTAAACAATTAAAACTTGAGGTCTTGAGGATTTGCTCGTCGCGCATCAGATCGAGTGCAATTATTAAATGTTTAGCGCACGATTGTCTGCCTTCCCCATCCAACTGTTAATTAAAAGCAATGTTTGCGTGAAACTCCACAGATCGGCAGAACTTTCGATTGTTGCCGCTGCTGGATGAGAGCTCATAGTTGGGATGCGCGTTGCAATGCACCAACGGTAGCAGCCGCATCAAGGCAAGTTAAACAATTTGTGGCGAACTGATTGCAAACAAACGACGCATGGAGTCGTGCAATTGAACGAACGCCTCCGCATTAACACAAATAATCGTCGAAGCGTAGGACATGCGAGTTGCACGACTTATTCTAGGTTAAGAACGGATAGATACGGTTAGGTATGGTCTGAGCACTGTAATGACAATAAACAGGCTAGCGACGACGTGACCGAGTGGATATGGAAAAGTTCAAGTTAGTTTTTAGTACTTTCTATAAGTACTGGACACTCATTTAATAAATTTAGACTACTGAACTGGATTTCTTTATATATTCATAGCCCAGTTCTGCATAACTCAAGACTTTTAGTAACTCCCTAAATAGTTTTCAAAGAATTACCCTCAAAATTTTATTTTTTATTACAAAAACTCAAAGTCCAAACCTGGCTAAATGCTTTCTTAAACAGTTTTCAAAGCACTATCCATTTTTTAACTTCTTAAAACATCTTCTAGATGCCAGATAATATCTAAATAAGTCCAGACCTGAATAACTACCAACCTAAATAGTTAGTCTATGCATGTATTCCTTGATCCCTATTTAAAATTTAACTGGGTCTGCGGCTAGCGAGTGTTTTCAATGGCTAATGAATTCCAATTGAATTCAAACATCATCAGCATCACGCCTTTGCGTTCATAAGCTAAGCCAAAGTCAAGCCGACCGACCAGAGAAGTCCCAAAGTCGGCAAACTTCAATTGAATCCAACGTGCAACGAAAGCACCTACACCTACGACTAGATGGAAGAGGATGAGGATAAGAATGATGAATTTGCTCGGTGCGAAGCACATCACCATCATCAATGCAAGCAGCAACGCTAATGAACTCTTTCACATCTCGTCATCTCTCTAACGAAAATTGAAAGGAAAGCCAAGCCAACCAAGAGACTCAAGATCGAAGACCACACACAACATGAATTCACTTGATGCACGCAGGAGTTGTAAAGCCAGTGAAATTCGAAATAATAAGAAGAGAAGAAGTAATGACGAATAAGAGAGTGTGAAGTGAATAACAAGCATAGTTCTTTGATGTGGATGCAGCATATGACGAATCGAAAAGGTTAATTGGTAGACACGAAGGTAATGTTTGACTAAAACAAATAGAAAATAATACAAACAAAAAATCCTCACGAAGTATTGCATGTTTTTTAGTCTCTCTAATGGGAATGAAAAATAAAGCCAATTTAATTTCTCCAATTAGACGCTTTGAAAAATTGTAATGCTCTCAACATTTTAATGAAACGAACGAACGAACGAACGAAGGAACGATTCGAGTTGGAGTTGTTTTTATTTCTACCGGGTGTGTGTCGCCAGTCGGTGAAATGCCCATTAGGGTTGGATGGTTGGTTGAAGTATGCACGTACTGGTACCTTTTGCGCGGGTGTGGGAATGGAGAAGAGCATGGAATGTGAAAACAGCGAGTAGTTAACAAGCGCGCGGACGAACGAACGGATGAAAATGGGTGAAAAAGTCAAGTCGGAATGCCGGCACGCACGCTTGATGTTCGCTGCTCGTTTGGGAGACAGTCGGTCGACGTTAATTAAACGACGCAACGCATACTTATCGATGCGTTCGATGTTGATGTTAATGTCGACGTTGTCGACGAAGTAATGGATCATTATTTAACAGAAAAAAACGGGGTTGTCGTTGTCGATTATGTGTGGTACTACTCAACATGCAAAGTAATAACTAACTACATAATTCCCTTCCATTTCCTGTTATACTTATTAATTCATTTGTATACAAACAGTGAGATATCATGTTATTCAATAACTTCTAAGAAATAGAACAAATGCACAAATATAATAATTTAATTACCACAGATTTACCACACGAGGCGTACCCTAGTGTGGAACACCCTATAGGCATCGATCAGCCAATCGCTACAAGCCCTACCCCACTTTCGACATTTCCCTGGGCATCGGCCACCCAATCGCTTCGAGGGTTACGCATACGTTTCTGCAAAATTCACTGCCTACTTCAAAAAACTAATATAATTATTGATTTATCGATATAAAAGATGCAAATTGCTTATTATTATTAGATTTGTTCAATATGTAACGTCATGCGCTACTCTCTGCCTGTCAATTTAGTTACCTCAGGCTGACACGACGGCGAATTTATTCGTCAACACCCGAGAGCAGAGGCAGCGAATACAAATTGCCGCCATTCGTCTCGTTTGATAAATACATTACGCGCGCATTACGCGAATAAATGATTGCGATGCGTGAGCGCGTGGGCGTATGTAGTTATCACAATTCGCAAGAGGTGTACATATGCATGTCTGTATATACGTATAGATTGAGTTCGATCGAGTTCGATTTTGTGTACGATGGCAATGCGAATTCACGTTTTGTTCGCGTCGGAAAGTGAACGGAAGCAGCAGACTGTTAAATAAGTGCTCGTTTTACACCTAAATGATGATTTCACCCGTGCGTAGGCATATTCAATATATTCTAGAAGTGGCATATACATATCAGACTTCATAAAGTGCTATTCGTTAGTATAATGATGTGGGTTATTATTGAGTTTATTTGATATCGTGAATCTTGTATATGAAGTACTTTGAATATTGTTGTATATAATTGAATTCTTTAATCATGAAGGAAGAAAAATTAAAAAGCAAAAAACTAGGATAAACTTTGAACGAATTTATCTCGAATCTTTAAACTTCTGGACGCGGGGTGCTCTAGCGGTCAAATCGATGCACGAATTCACTTCGATCTTTGTGATGTAGAGCGGAATTTTTTTTTACTTTGAAGAAAAAAAGTGCAAAAAATTGAGCTTTTATTGGTCAAATGGCTGAAATTATCTTTAAAGGTTAATTTTTCAAATCTGGCAACGATATGGCTCCTCAATTTTTACTAATCTCTAACCTTTTTGTTTTATTTCCAACACTCTGGAATGGTGAGGAACTCCCCGCAAAAAGTAAAACTATTAAAACTGTAAATTAAAACATTATTTCAGTTGCGTGAAAGAAATTCCTGTTTTCAGGCGTCCTGACCAAAACCTAATTTTAAAAATCTACAACAACGCCTTATCTTTCCCGGCAATTATTTCAAGTTATAGGAAGAAATTGCAAATTTGACCGCTGTACGTACGTAGATTATTTATCGCTTAATAATATGCTTTTTGAATTTTGTAAAAATATCAAATACTCTAGTCGTAATCCAAGAATCCCGTGTTGGTATTTAATGCAAATTGTCCTAACCTTAACATAGTCCTCTTTCTAATACATATACAGGAATGATTTTTAACTATATTTTGTGCTTAAATCTCATTTTCATCCTCGAATCAGAATTTATTTATTTGTAGGAAGCAATTTTCATCAGCAACTTATATAAAGCTTAAAAATTTGTAATTGTCACGATATCTCA